>JAQMYF010000013.1:4697031-4714090 GCA_030014195.1 Neosilurus mollespiculum | reverse complement strand
TCTCTCTCTCTCTCTCTTTCTTTACTCTCTCTCGCTCCTCTCTCTCTCTCTCTCTCTCTCTCTCTCACTCCTCTCTCTCACTCCTCTCTCTCTCTCTCTCTCTCTCTCTCTTTTCTCTCTCTACTCTCTCTTGCTCCTCTCTCTCTCTCTCTCTTTCTCTCTCTCTCTCTCTCTCTTTTCTCTCTCTCTCTCTCTCTCTCTGTCTCTCTCTCACTCACTCAGGTGGGGTTCCAGAGCATCACTGACCATATCACCTATTCCTGGGTAAAAGATGACCAGGTGGCCCTCAGTAACAGGCTCATCCAGGTATAATGGTGCAAATCCACCGGGTGTGATCACACCTTATGCAGAGAAGACAGTATGTATTCTTTTCATAGACAGTCTGTCTGTTGTTTACAGGTTTATGTGAGTAAGGAGGAGATCCCAGTTGTAGGTGGGGAATGCGTCCTGTGCTACTACAGTAGTAACCTGCAGTGCATCGTGGGCATTAGCGAACCTTTTAAAGTGAGTACGTAAGCACTTGTACATACTTTTACGTGAACGCTGATCTTCATCATACTTTCTGTGGTTGTTTTTAACACTGATTATAAACATTATTCTTCATTTATTGTCTCGTAGGTTCATGCGTCACAAGCAGCAATTGAAGAAGGCTTTTTATTTGAGAATGTTAATGCATCCGACGAGGCTTTGTTTAGTTAGGACCACAACAGGGAGCTATTCTGATGCTGATCAGTGTTGGATGCTCTTATTTAAAAAAAAAAAAAAAAAAACCCTGATGAAATTAAGTGCAATTTTACCTGAACATAAAACTTTTTTAAAGTTTAATTTTAAATTAATTTTAAGATTTTTTGGTTCTTCTTTAATCATTTCTATTTTGGGGGTCTTTATTTTAATTTTTATTTTATTTTTTACCATATCCCTTCTTTTTTCTATAGTGATATTTGTTGACCCCCTAATTATTTTAATAATAATAATAAAAATAAGAGAATTCTGCACAGTACATTTTATTCTAATATCTATTATTATAATTAGTGTAATAATATTTATAGCATGTTTTATCTGCCTTTTTCTTTTCACTCCACTCTGTTTTTTTTTATACTGTAATCACGGTCATCAGTGTTATTAGTTTATTATCTTTATTTAAATCTTTCCAAAAAAGACTGTAATGTAGAAAAATGTAGGAAAATATTTTGCACTGATTTTAGACACACACATTCTTTTAAATGCTGTTACTGGATAAGAATTGAATTATTTTACTTTTATTTATGTATTACTTTTATTTTTATTCATTTTTCCCCTTTCTTCCAAACCTGAGGTGTCTTCATTGTTACAGATGTTTTTGTATTAGTGTTATTTGAATGTAGGATGACACTGATTTGTTGACATCTAACTTAATTTATAGTTTATAGATTGTATAAAATATATAAATTATAACTCACATTTCCTTGTGTGTATAAAGGAGGCTGTTTTCTGTGAGAATGTATAGCAACATGCAGAAATAAAATGGATCTTTATGAATATTTATTTATTGGCTTGAGTATATAATTCATACAAAATTCTGTGTGTGTGTTGCACAATAGATAATTATTTATTATATAATAATAATAAGGAATATTATTATTATATAATAATACATTGCTTTATAAAATTCCTAATAATAATAATAATGATATCAACAACAACAACAATAATAATAATAACAACAACAACAACAGTGATAATAATAATAATAATAATAATAATAATAATAACAACAATAATAATAATAATGATAATAATAATAATAATAATAAACAAATAATAAACATTGCAGGCGGATGATTTGCTTGTTTAAGCTACGCCCCATCCACGTGAGTGACACTGATTTCAACGTCAATCATTTTGTTGTCCCGCCCCCCTCGGGAGCAGGCAGTGATGTTGCTACGGCAACAGTTTGTTGCCCGGTTGAAGAGAGAGAAGCTAATGCTAAACCTGGATTAGCGTCTTTATATTTACATAATTAAACAACTTTTATACACTTTAATCATCTAACTAGGTAAGTTTAAAGTTTTAAATGTCTTATAGGTAAATATTTCTATGATTATTTATTTCACATATTTCTATGAATATTTATTTCACATATGATTGTCCTTTAAGAAAAGCCCCATGAAGTATATATTAAAACATGCAGCTCCATCGTTAATGGTGTTCTCTGACTTCTAGTAGCGATTTGACTAATCATGGTGACAAAAGTCGCAAAATAGTGAAAAAAATTCCCCATAAAAATGGATGAGAACCTGTGGGATTCAAGCGCCTGGGACAGGTCACGTGACCTGTTGTCCCTGAGAATGAAATAAATAAATACAGAAATAAAACAGGGCTCACGTGACATCTGTGATAAACATATACTCTGTTTTTTTAAAGGAGTTGGAGGTTTTTTCCCTTTTTTTTTTAAACCACAGAAACCATTTTGTCATGTGATCTCTTCAGTAGTGGTTAGCACATCCGCCTCATATCAAGAAGGTCCTGGGTTCGAGTCCCAGGCTCGGCGAGGGTGTTTATGTTGCATGTTCTCCCTGTGCTTCAATGGGTTTCCTCTGGGTACTCCGTTTTCTTCCCACAGTCCAAGACATGCACATCAGTCTAACTGCCCCCAGGTGTGAGCGGAAGTGTGAATGGTTGTGTATGTGTTGGCCCTGTGATGGTCTGGCAAGCTGTTCAAGGTGTACCCCGCTCGCGTTTGCCCAGAGCTGGCTGAAATAGGCACCCGGCTCCTAGTGGGAGTGAACAGTTCAGCAAATGAATCGAGGGTGGCTTAGTGGTTATCATGTCTGCCTCACAGCAAGAAGGTCCTAGGTTCAATTCCCGGGCACTGGTATTTCTGTGTGGAGTCCCCATGTTCTTCCAGTGCTTGTGTGGGTTTCCTCTGGATGCTCCGGTTTCTTTCCACAGTCCAAAGACATGCACGTTAGGCCAATTTGCTGTATGTGCTGTATGGACGTGAGTGTGGTTGGTTGTGTGTCGGCCCTGCGATGGATTGGCGAGCTGTTCAAGACATACCCCGACCTCGCCTGTAACCTCCCTGTGACCCTAGTGCCAGATAGCAAAGACCTTTGGCAGGGATCTGCATGAAAGCCCTCTCCTCCGGCTGTAGTGTACAGACGGTCTAAGTTGGCATGCCAGATCAGGACCGAATGTGGTTGCTGTTCTACACGTTTGGACCAAACCCGTATTACTGATATTAGCCAAGTGCACCCAAATCCAGACCCACGCCATACCTGGACCGTTTTGTGTTTGGACTGAGGACCAGATCCGTTTGCCGGATCCGTTTCAAAAGCCAGTACATCAGTGCATTTTTTGGCCCAGTGCCCAGTTGCATTCTGGGGTAGGAGAAAGTGGTTTTGCAAATAAGTGAGTGAGCGAATAAATGAATGAATCTGTTGTTCACAGTAAAATGTCACAGGAATTAAAAGAATCTTCAAAGTTTCTGCCCTCTGAGTGGAAATATGCGAACTACGTGCACTTCAGAAGCGCAGAGGCCGAGCGAGCACGCTCAGAACGGCTCACGGCTGAGTGTAAGAAACTGATTGAGGAGAGCGAGAAGGCGGTGAGACGCATGCAGCAGGATGCTAACAACAGGCTGGGTAAGTGTGAAGTGTGCCATGAAAGCAATCAAAGATTAATGTTGGATGTCCCATGTAACAAGATAGACCACTTAGCAATGTTCTTAAGTGGGGCCGGACTCCATGTCCATGTCTCTTTGTCTCCGATACAACAATGGTAGCAACAAAACCAGGGGTCTCTTGCAATTGGTTTTATCTCCATCCAGAGTCTAACACACCTCTTTTAGCTGATTAAGAACTTCTTAAGGCATTAGTTAGCTGTTCAGCTGTGCATGATTAGGGTTGCAGCCAAAGTCTTACAGCTCTCCAGGATGATGTGTGCATATGTGTGTTCCCCTTAGAGCAGAGACTAAAGGATATTAGGTTCTGGAAGCAGGAGCTGGAGCAGAAACTGCATGAGATGGTTCACGAGATCGAGCTGCTCCTGACTATAAAGAACCGAGTAGGAAGAGCTCTGGAGTTTTGCTCGGAGCCCCTTCATGCCACGCTGAACTGTCTTAACGAGAGGTGAGATGCTAATCCAACCACAGCAGAACAGCAAGGTTCTTTTGTCAAACGAACATCACATCGTGGTCCACTCCGAGAATGCTGATATCTGTGAGCGTTCCTCAGGCAGAAGAGGGTGGAGATAGACCGAGTTCACGATGACGTGGAGAAGGAGCTCCTGAAGGAGAAGGATGTGATCGAGGGAGTGACGGCTCTCCTCCAGCGCACTCTGGAGCAGATCGTTGAGCAGATCAGGTGAACTGGAGACTAAGAGGTGGAGTATGTAGATGGGTGATGCTGAATGGAGAATGGAGGTTGAATCTGGATTTCTGTTCACTCACTCTTGTTCCAGACTTAACCGCTCAGCCAAATACTACCTGGAGAAAGATCTGCGGGATAAATTTCAAGCTGAAAACATAGATGATTTCTGCTCCCGGCTCAGCAGCACTGCAGCGAGTGTTAAGGAGAAGACTGGAGCGGGACAGAGTGCTGATGGAGGGTAAAAACATCAAGAATTTAGAGCAAGGGTGATGAACACATTTTCACTGAGGGGCACATCACTATTTTTTTAAGTAATCACTGAACATCTGATTAAAAAGGGGCAACTATGAAATCTGCATGGCAAAAGTATTCGGTTAGGCATTTGTCCACTTTCCCTTTATTCACTCTCTCATTCCTGTCAAACCCTTGATAGCAAAAAGCTAGCTCGCAATCTTCCTTAAGTCATGAATGACTGGCTTTTTATTTGAATTAGGTTGCCGCCACCTAGTGGATGGATGATGGTTAAGGAGATTGGACATCCAGGGGTGACTCAGGGAGCCACTCACCCTCCACATGGAAAGGAGTTAGTTGAGGTGGTTCGGGTATCTGATTATAATGCCTCCTGGTTGCCTCCCTTTAGTGATGTTCTGGGCAGGTCCAAGTAGGAGTAGGCCACGGGGTAGACCCAGAACTTGCTGTAGGGATTATATATCTCGTGTGGCCTGGGAACGCCTCGGGATCCCCCAGCAGGAGCTGGAGAGGGTCGCTGGGAAGAGGGATGCCCTGGTTTCTCTCCTAGACATGTTGCCTCCACGATCCAACCTTGGATAAGTGGTTACAAATAGATGAATGATGGATGGTAATGGTTGATGCAAATAAAGTATGATGGTCATATTCTTTGAAAGTGCTTAGATGGCAAAACTAAGTTGCCAGAACGGATTTTGGATTTCGACACCGACAGTAACAGTCAGAATGCTATGGAAATTAAAGTGTAGCTTTTATCCAATGTGGGTGGAGACTAATTTCAAGAAAGTGACTGAGAGGCATGGTGTGCATTGTGGGGAGGGATGAGGAGGGGGTGTGTAAATAAAATATACGATGCACTGGTACTGATCATCATATTTTTGAAAATCAGTAAGGTTTGTCAGATGTCCCACTCAAGGGTGGGGCTTGGGGCCTCTCTTCCTCCTTAAAAGATTTCATTTACTGAATGTTGCATCCAGGTTTGTAAATGCTTCACTATGAACCTGTTTTGTTGTTCATCGTGGCTTCATATTTCTTTTTAGACTTGCGGTGACACCGCAGGAATGGGAGACGTTCTCTGATGTGAACATCAGTAAGGCCGAGAAGGAGAGGAATAACTCAGCGTCTCTGCGAGCGCTGGTGGAGAACTTGCTGGTGCAGACAGCGGCAGATGTTTGGAGGCAACACGAGGCCGCTGACTCAGCCCTGACGCAGCGCATACACGAGACCAGAAGTGCTAAGGCAGAGCTGGAAGATCAGCTGAGCAAGGTGTTAAAGCTTTTTTCTTTTTCTTTTTTTAACAGAAATGTATATTTAATTTTATTTATGTTGACTGAGGACACTGTTGCTTAAAGCTAAACAATGATTTGTGCATGAAATAAAAACCAGCACTTCCTGTTCCTCTTTCCTGTCTTGTGAAGGTGCTTGCAGAGATTGCAAGCCAGGAGCAGAACCTCGCTGCTCTGAAAGTGGCCATCGGTGGTAAAGAAGAGCCACTAAAGGTGGCGCAGACACGGCTGCATGCGCGCAGTCAGCGACCCAGATTTGAGCTGTGCAGCGATCCTGCTCACGCCAGCCTGCTCTCCGAAGTGCAACAGCTTACAAGCCACATCTCCAGGTGAAAGAGCATCTCCATGAACTAACATGGTTCCAGGAAGTTGCACGGTGGTGTAGTGGGTAGCACATCCGTCGGCAAGAAGGTCCTTGGTTCGAGTCCCGGGTTTGGTGAGGCCGTTTCTATGTGGAGTGTTCTCCCTGTGCTTGTATGGGTTTCCTCTGGGTACGCTGGTTTCCTTCCACAGTCCAAAAACATGCACGTTAGGATAACTGGCAGTTTCAAAGTGCCCCTAGGTGTGAATGTGAATGGTTGTGTGTGGGTGTGTGTATTGGTCCTGTGTTGGTCTGGCAAACTGTCTTCAGCCACTATCAGCGTGGTTGTGTAGTGGTTAGCTCGTCTGCCTCACAGCAAGAAGGTCCTTGGTTCGAGTCCCAGGTTCGGTGTGGGCGTTTCTGTGTGAAGTTTGCATTTTCTTTCCATTGGGTTTCCTCTGGATAATTCAGTTTCCTCCCACAGTCCAAAGACTTGCATGTTTGGCTAATTGGCTAATGTGGTTTGAGTGTGAATGGTTGTATGTATTTCCTGGGATTGGCAAGGTGTTCACGGTGTACCCTGCCTTTGTTCATAGTCGATTCCCCGTGACCCTAATAGGTTTATGCGGTTCAGTAAATCAATGAATGAATGAAAAAGCAAAAGAATTTTACTATAAACTGGTGAAAAAACATAGGATTTGATGGTAACTCCATGTCACACCTCCATAATTGATCATATTTCTGTATCAGCACACCTCAAGTTTTTTAGGCCTCGTTTGACTGGATTTTTTTTTACCCAGAAATCACAGTTTTTGTTTGTGTGTATTTCAGGCTGAAAGAAAGCCTGACCGAGTCCGAGATGGAGCTCAGAGCCCTGAGCAGAAACCAGCTGCTCCTGGAGGAGGAGATCCTGGTCAAATCAAACTCGCTGTACATAGACGAAGTGATCTGCACTCAGCTCCGTCAGCCAATCAACATTCACGACTTCTGATGGAACACACAACTTGTCTACAGAGTGTAGGAACTAAAAAATATAGGAAATCAATAATTCAGGAATGCTACACTGACTATTCTTGTCTATTTGAATGCACTATCCAAAGTCTATATTGCATGAAGTCTTCTGATAAAATGGAATATTGATTTTGGTATGAAGGAGATCGAAAATAAAACGGCTTGACAAAAGTGTTTGGTTGTTCTGTTGATTTTATTGTAAAACAGTGGCTTGACTCCATAGGCTGCTGGCGAATCATCCCAAGGGTTTCATCGTTGTCATCATCATTGTTCAAAGCGACGTGAATTGCCGATTACTTGAGACTGTTCTAAAGCTGGACGTCTGTCGTCGATTCACCTTCTTCGGTTTAGCCATACCACCGTTACACCCTGATATTTCAAGATGTTAGACGTCTGATTAGGGCGACACGGTGGCGTAGTGTTTAGCACGTCTGCCTCACAGCAAGAAGGTCCTGGGATCAAGTCCTAAACGTTTCTATGTGGAGTTTGCGTGTTCTCTCCATGCTTGTGTGCAGGGGTTTGTCTTACGGTTGTCACCATCACTATCCTCTTCTTTGTTGTCCGTGAACAGGCTTCAGGTTAGCCATATCACTGCTACGTCCTGATATTTCAAGACGTTCGAAGTCTGATGAACCAGTCTTGAGTTTTATTGCAGGCTGCTGACTTCAGACAGCTTCTTCCTCGTCATGGTCACTTTGGCAGCGTTTCTGATTGTTGAACAAAGTTTTAGGCTGATCCGGTTCATTGCCGTGGCAGCACAGAAGCGCAGTGGTTTGCACATCCACCTCACAGCAAGAAGGCCTGGGTTCGATTCCTGGGCTCAGGCGTTTCTGTGTGAAGTTTGCATGTTCTCCCTGTTCTTGCGTGGGTTTCCTACCACAGTCCAAAAACAAGCACGGTAGGCTAATTGCTGGTTCCAAATCGCCCATAGGTGTGAATGTGTGTGTGTAAATAGTTATATATGTTTTGGCCCTGCAATGGCCTGGCAAGCTGTTCAGGGTGTGCATCGACTTCGCCCAGATTTTGGCAGAGATGGGCACCAGCCTCCTGGCTTCATTAATAGGATTAAGTGGCTTAGGAAATGAATCCATTGCCTGTATGATTTACTGTCATATTTTTGAAAGGACCAGGATCAGGGGTGCATTGTTGTATATACATCGGTGCGATGATTTTGTAAATGTCATCATACTTATAGACACCTTGAACAGTTCAACTTAAATAACATGTTTTTTAAAGCTGGAGTTTGGTTCTTCAGTAGGCACGGGATTACTCCTCTCACCGGTATCCACTGGCAATGCCAAATCGACGTCTGAGGAGTCGAGCCTGGGTTTTTTTCCAGGCTGCCTCCCGAAGGCAGATTCATCCTCATCCCCGTTCTCATCATCACACACATTTTGGCATCGTTTACGTTTGGCGAAGACGGTTTCGGAATACTGTGGCTCACTTTCTCTCTGATTTGCATGAGGACCTCCAGGGCTGTACAGTTTCTGGTGTATCACTGCATGGGTTTCATGGTTATCATCATCATCATCATCATCATCATCACGAGGGGACCTGAATTGCCCTTTATGTGAGTCTTTTACAAAGCCGGGACTTTGTTGTCCATTAGCAGGGTTCAGATCAGCCATATCGTCACCACCCTGTGATATTCCAGGATGGCTGCAGTCTGAAGAGTCAAGCTTGATTTTCTTTCCAGGTTCCTGACTGAGCATAGTTTCATCCTCATGCTCTTGATCATCGTGGCATCGTTTACGGTTGGCAGGTAAGCCTTCAGTGTTCTCATGGTTTGTTTGATTTTCATTAGGATAAGCGGGTCCAGAGCATTGCTGGCGTATCATCACAGGGGTTCTGCGGTCGTCATTATTGTCACTGGACATCTGTTGTCCATCAACAGGCTGCTGTAAACTTTCATTTTGTTGTGTGGTAAACCTGACATGTCTAGCATCCAGAGAAGGACGTGTCTCATCGTCTACGGTGTTGGTAGTGTCATACTCTACGTGAAAGGAATTGTTCGACAGTAGTTTAGTTAAAAAGAGGTTATTTAATGGCACTGTATTAATATAATCGACAGATTGTTTCAGCAGAACATGTTTATTTACATATGTGTGGCTTGAGAATGTTCATAAGAATGCAGCCTTTGATAATTAACTGATTTTAATACATTGGGCATTGACCGTCATACTCTCCCAAAAGATCCACATGTACTATGCATTAAAGCAACATTTTTCAGACCTGTAGAGCTAATCACCAAGCCAACAATCTACCTGACCTACAGTTAACATTCATTCATTTTCTGCACTGCTCATACTGTTAGGGTTGTAGGGAAATGAGCCAATCCCAGCTGACTACAGATGAGAGGAAGGGGGACACCCTGAACAGGTCGCCAGTCTATTGCAGGGCTAACACAGACACAACTATCATTTACTCACTCTTTGGTGAACTGCATAATATCCTATTAGAGTTGCAGGGGGGAAGGCTGGAGCCTATCTCAGCCGACACTGGGCGAAAGCAGGCGACACCCAAACCATCGCAGTGTCCCTGCCAGCCACAGAACTCAAAGCCAGGACCTATATGCTGTGAGGCAAGAGTGCACCTCCACAACATGTTGCTACCACTGTTGACATTATCTAAAAAAAAAAAAAAACAACAACTCAGATAAGCTAACCTGAAATCGGGTTCAGAAACAAGCGATCCCAGATCCATCCTGGACCTGTAGGTTCTTCCTCAGAGGAACCCATGATCTCAACCTTCAAGTCACAGAGTAATCTCCAAAGATCACACCTAGACATAGATGCACCTCAGTGAACTGAAAACCTAGTCTGATTATTCTTCTTCGTTGGCTTTGTTTGATTTTTAATGGTGGTTACAGTATTTATACCCGACCTAACTACTGCGACATCACAAAGAGCCAAAAGTGTCATGTGACTTTATACCAGAGTGCTTTGTAATTATTATGTGATATAGACCACTTCATCAGCTAACAGAATGGCCGGTTGTCCGACCTGCCTGTCTCCAGTCTTCCCAATCTTGTGCTTTCTTGACAACCTGACACTTTTTCAGTCCCATAATGTAGTAATGTATTCTCTACAAAGCAGGTTTTCGGGTTTCCCCGTTCTGCTTCCCGTACAAGTCAAGAGGTCAAGAGATCGGTCAAGAGTCCTTTGCTTTGTGCCACATGGTCAACAAAGGAGGCAAATGTGCGTGTGTTGATGTAACCCATCACCGCGTGTTGATGTTACTGAAGAGTCGTTGGGGTCTTGGGGGTAATTATTACGGGATGTAGACCACTAAGTGATGCTCATTTCAAATGATGCAACTGTAGATAAAGACGTTGACAACTGCCTTGTTGAGGTAACATCACCTTTGGAAGAACCACTCACTGCGCTTGCCAACAAAGATCCTGAAGAGCTGTAGTGATTACCACTCTCCTTTATGAATCAGAAGCCTGGACCCAGTACAGGAAGCATGTACAACTTCTGGAATGCTTCCAATTGTGATACCTTCGCTCTGTCTTGGGCATCAAGTGGCAAGATCATGTGACTACCATTAAAGTCTTTGAGAGAGCCAGCCATCTCTAGAATTGAGGCAATGCTACTGACCAGACAGCTTTGCTGGGCAGGCCACATGGAGAATAAGCGAATACCCAAAGCCGTATTCTATGGAGAACTGTTGCAACAGGGCAAACTCGACAGGGGAGCTCCACAAAAGCGATAAGTTGGCACTGTGGAAAAAGATTGGGAAACAATCGCAAAAGACAGGGGCAGCTGGAGGGCAATGAGCAGCAGCTGATGAAAAGCGAAAGCAGAGAAAAGCGACAGCCGCCCAGAGTCGTCATGTGTACTCGTCATGTCCACAAAGATGGGCGCTATCACCCTGGGACATCCCATTTTCATCATGCCCTCTGCAGGTCAGAGATGAAGTTTACTCAAGACAGGTTCTTCAGCAGTCCAGATAAAAAAAAAAAAAGCTTTTATTAAATATCCAGCTCCATTGTGTAAACATAGACACTTCCTTCCAAAGATGGTGTAAAGTGATCACATGACTGCTGATAGGCAAAATTAAAAGTGGATTATTTCTCAAATAAACGCTGTTAAAAATAAAGTAAAAATGATGATCAATGAACTTTCTACGGTACATATAAGCAGATATATCTGAATTCCTGTTCTGCTTTAAATGCAGAGTGAAAGTGAGTCTATTAGAAAGTTGAAGCAGCTCTGCGGGTGGGATGTCTCAGCACCGCTCTCTGTGACCGAGGGTGTTGCATCACCAAGTGAGTAGATCAGTTAGTAGGTAATGATGTCGTAGAGAGGGGCTACTGAGTGTGTAGGTGGTGGATCATCATGGCAGACAGACAGAGGGACAAAGAGACAGAGAGACCTCCCATAATGCTTTACACAGATATACACCAGTGAGAGGTGTTTATAATAATAATAATTGCAGACCGCTCATAATTTTATTAGTAAAATGGCAAATCTAGCCAAAGGATGATTCCACACTGGAATCACATGACACCCTCTGCGTTGTATTCTGTCAATGCCACAAGTCTCGGCGATGTCACAAAAGTTCGGTTGTTTATATCCGCTGTAAACAGTTACAGGTTTGAGGTTTGAGACAATGATTAGTCGTGAGGATAAATTGATTCAGAGTTGGCTTTATCTACGAAGGCTTCTAGGAGGTATGTTTGTGTGTATATGTGAGAGCGGGACGTGGTGGCTTAGTGGTTAAGGTGATTGGTTACTGATCTGAAGGTCAGCGGTTCAGTCACCACTGTTGGGCCCTTGAACAAAGCCCTTAATCCTCTATTGCTCAGTTGTATAAAAATGAAAATTGTAAGTCGCCCTGGATAAGATTGTCTGCCAAATGTTGTGAGAGAGAGAGAGCGTGCTAGCATGATAATTTTATTTTTAGGATTCTGTGACCTTTTTTTCTATACATGGGGCCATCTGAATTTCCAACCTCTTGGTTTTATTTATTTTATAAACACCTAAAACTTTACGCCCATATCCTACTATGCATGTTTTTAGACTGTGTACGGAAACTGGAGTACCCCCCAGGAAACCCACGCAAGCACAGGGAGAACTTGAACCCCAGGACCTTCTAGGCAGACATGCTAACTTCTACGGCACCATGCCACCCTCGTATCAGATAACATGTTTTGTCTATTCACAGCATGCATGATTTACCTAATTATGCCTGCAGTTAATTATTATTGATCACTCATCAAACAGCGCTAATACAGTACCAAGCTAGAGCGGTGTCATTTTAATCAGGCGAACTGAAGAGTAAGAAGCTTAATGCTGCCCCATGCAGGTCAGAGATGAAGCTTTCTCTAGACAGGATCTTCGGCAGTTCAGATAAAATCGATAACGTCCAGTTAAATAAACGCCCAGGTCCATAATATATACATAAGACCGACGCCTCCTTCCAAAGATGATATAAACCCGGGGTATCAAACTCATTTCCTGGAGGGCCACGTCACTAAATTTCTAGGTCGTCGAGGGCCAAGTGACACAGAACATCGTTCTGCATGAATTACCTTTTACGGTAATGGTTGATGCGGTAAACATTGTTTGAATGCTCTCGCAGGTCACATTTAATGAATTTCCTGTCCAGATTTGGCCCCCGGGCCTTGAGTTTGAAACTTGTGACCTAAAGCAAGGGGAGGTCGCTCCCCTTTCTGTGACCGAGTGTGTTGCATCACTAAGTGTGTAGGTCAGTTAGTAAGTGATGATGTCACAGAGAGGGGCTAGTAAGTGTGTAGGTCATGTGACAATCAAACTTTTGTGACATTACAGAGAACGTGTTACGTATGCCGAAGCTGTCAATAACGCGGTCTCTGTGATAAAACAAAAGTTTGATTGTTTATATCCACTGTAAACAGTCTTCCAGAAAGTTGTTGAAGTTATACGAGTTACAGTTGAGACAATGATTAATTGTGAGGATGAACTGACGCAGAGATGGCTTTATTTACGAAGGCTGCTAGGAGGTATGTGTTTGTGTGTGTGTGTGTGTGTGTGTGTGTGTGAGAGAGAGAGAGAGAGAGAGCTGCTGGCATGATACTTTTCGTTTTAGTATGCTGTGACCTTTTTGTTTACATTGTAAGAGCCATCTGAATTTCCAACCTCTTCTTCAATCAGTCATCATCCACTTATAAATTAGATTTTTTTAAATTTTATAAATGCCTTAAACATATAACACCCGTATCCAAAGCGACCTTTAACCAATGCTGTAAAGTCTCTAATAAATCCATTCTGATACTACTGTAGTTCAGGGACCAAGAATACCATTCATCTATAAAGGTTCTTTAACGAAAGGTTCTTTAATAATAGTAAAAATTAAAAAAAAATGGCTGCTTGACCGCCAAACCGCTCACTAACTCACTTTTTTCTCAGAACTACGTTAGGATGAGCTGAAAATGAGCAGGATATCAACGAGGAGTTCCCTGGGACTTTTTTTTTTAATTTAACCAGACCTAACTGAACCTGCTCAATATCAAACAGGCAGGCAATATGGTGACGAAAAAGATTGTCAGCATGCCGTTAGAACTAGGGGGATCGAGGCGGGGTGCCTAAGTGACCTTGAAAACGTACTACTGATCTGGTGAACTCGTTGAAAGTGAGTAATAACTAGATGTCAACCAGCATTACCTGATGAAGTGAGTCAAAGAGCAACAATATTCATTCATTCATTCATTTTCTGAACCACTTAATCCTAATTAGGGTTGCGGGGAGGCTGGCGACCATCTCAGCCGACTCTGGGTGAGGGCAGAGTACACCCTGGACAGCTCGCCAGGCCATCACAGGGCAGAAACACGCTGACGGCTATGCAGCCTACTCTTGACGAAGGCCACAGACAGTGAGAGACATTGCTGGCCTTTGATAACCCTGTTACCTGCACTGGGGGAACAATAACAATAATAATAAAAAAGTGGTTAGCACATCCACCCCACAGCAAAAAGGTCCTGGGGGTCGAGTCCCGGACTCGGCTGTTTCTGTGTGAAGTATGCATCTTCTCTCTGTGCTTGAGTGGGTTTCCTCCAGGTACTCCGGTTTTCTCCAACAGTCAAAAATATGCACAGTAGGCTGATTGGCTGTTCCAAATCGCCTCTAGGTGCGAGTGTGAGTGTGAATGTCCTGCGATGGCCTGGTGAGCTGTCCAGGGTGTACCGCGCCCTCGCCCAGACATGGGCGCCAGCCTCCCCGCGACCCTAATTAGGATTAGGCGGCTTAGAAAATGAATGAATGAATAAATTGTTCTGTTGAAACAGTTTTTTGTGTATATAAGCTCTTGTTAAAGTTAATAATGCACAATAATTTCCTTCACGTAGGATACAAGTCTGGTAACTCCAAGGAAGATGATGAATGGTGGCAGAATCTGTACATGGAGCTACAGCAGTCTTGTAATGAACGAAAGCCCAGGTTTAGAAAAGGCTCACGTAAACAGCTATCAAATTCACCCCGAGAACACGACGACGATGATGACACACCTGGAAGCACTGCAGTGATTCGCCAGCAGCTTTATGGACCTGATGGTCCTAATAGAAGCAAAAGAGAGGGTTCTGAGCGCACCAGTAGTAAATGGTGCCGTGATGATGAGCAAGAGCATGGGGAAGAACCCGCCACCAGTCAGCAGCCTGTAAAAAGACTCAAACTCCACTCGCCAGATTCCGAACATCCTGAAATTTCATCGTATCGTGGCGATGGGGTGAACCTGATGCCTGCTAATACACAACAGAGGTCCAGCTTTAGAAAAGGCTCACTTAAGCGGCTATACAAGTCTCCTCGAGAACACGACAATGATGACGACAACCATGAAACCCTCGCCATGATTCGCCAGCAACTTTATGGACCCAATGGTCCTTATGGAAACCGAACAAACAGTGAGAGTTCTGAATGTTTACTTACCGGTTGTAAACGGCGCCGTGATGATGATGATGATGATGATGTTGTAGAGTGTGAGGAAGATCTCGTCAGTCAGCAGCCTAGAAAGAAAATCAAGTACACCTTTTCAGATTTCATACCTCTTGAGAATTCATGGTGTGGTGGTGATATGGCTAATCTGCCTGTTAATAAACGACAGAAGTCCAGCTTTAGAAAAGGCTCACGTAAACGGCTGTACAAGTCTCCTCGTATATGGGACAATGATGACAACAACTATGAAACCATTGCGATGATTCGCCAGCAAATGTATGGCCCTGGAGGCCCTTATGAGAATAAGAGTAGGACAGAAAATGAGCCAAAGTGTTCCAAAGATTTATGATTCCAGGACAGCTGTGCTGAGGAGGATAGTGATGAACCTCAGGACGGACTCAGGACCAACGTCAATCTTTAAAAAACATGCCACTTAAGTTGTACTGTGAAGGTGACAGTAACAATGACATCATCATTACAAACATATGGGTCAAGATCAGGTTGCAAGGAGACCATTGGTTGTTATGGGATTGTTAATTAATGGGTATTTTAGATACAATTGCTAATCATACAAATGTTTTCTTTTCTTAACTTGAAGGTAGTTTTTATTATATGTGCCTTCCAGGCTCATAATGATTGTACAGCCGTTTTGGCTCTTTTCATCTGTTATGAAGGATTGGCCTTCAGTATTGCTTATTGTTTACTATCTATCTTTCTTACAGCTGCCAGATGTTTAAACAACAATATTTTGAATGTTGTTAATATATTGCATCTTTGCCATAAATTGTTTTACTCACCATAGTGTACCATACTGTTTTCTTCTTCCCTTTGAAGGTTGTTTGAAAGAGAGCACACTCGACATTTCTCAGTTATTGCATATTTCATAATCTATGATTGTTGTTATGGAAACAGATTATTTTAAGCTTTCATTTATTACTTTGTTCATACCTTCAACTGTAATACACTTGAAAGTTTTGTAAAAGCCTATTTTAAATACTTGATAGCATATTTGGTATACAAACTATAATGACCTTGATGCATACATAAGGGTTATGGAGATACAGTGCTAGTTTTAAGTGTCAAGTTTCAAGGTTATTTGTCACATACAGGTAACAATGGAACACCACTACTGGCAATGAAATTCTTGGACTCAGAGCCCCCTCAAATTTGCACGTAAAGCAACAAATATTGCACATAAAAAACAAATACTGCACATAAAGAAACAAATACTGCACGTAAAGCAATAAATATGGCACATAAAGAAACAAATACTGCACATAAAGAAACAAATACTGCACATAAAGAAACAAAAACTGCATGTAAAGCAATAAATACTGCACATAAAGAAACAAATACTGCACATAAAGAAAAAAATACTGCATGTAAAGCAATAAATACTGCACGCAAAAAACAAACACTGCACGTAAAGCAACAAATACTGCATATAAAGAAACAAATACTGCACATAAAGAAACAAATACTGCACATAAAGAAACAAATACTGCATATAAAGAAACAAATACTGCATATAAAGAAACAAATACTGCACATTAAGAAACAAATACTGCACATAAAGAAACAAATACTGCACGTAAAAAACATACTGCACGTAAGGCAACAAATACTGCATGTAAAGCAATAAGTACTGCACATAAAGAAACAAATACTGCACGTAAAGCAATAGATACTGCACATAAAGCAACAAATACTGCTACATGAGGTACAAAGGTACATAATGTACAGAGGTAGTGGAGTGTGCATGTACAGTGTGTACAGAGTGTGCAAAATGTGTGCTGATTATTCACTACCTTCTCTACTACTCCGCAACGGAAGGATTATTTTGTATGCTGAACATGCTCAACACATTGTTTCATGTTTAACTATGAAGTATTAAGGGATGATCAATTGTCACCAATAACAAGTGTGCACATAACTAACCAAACATTTGGACATTTC
>JAQMYF010000013.1:4671553-4681840 GCA_030014195.1 Neosilurus mollespiculum | reverse complement strand
CCCCCCCCCCCCCCCCCCCCCCCCCCCCCCAGCATCCCAGGCAACTCCAGGGGAAGGCGGGGTACACCCTAAACAGCTCACCAGACCATCACACATACCACCGTTCACACTCACATTCACACCAAGGGCAAATCAGATATATCCAGTTAGCCTAACGTGCTTGTCTGTGGACTGTGGGAGGAAACCGGAGTACCTGGAGAAAACCCATACAACACAGGGACAACATGCAAACCCCATAGAAGTGCACTCACCCAGGACCTTCTTGCTAACCACTACGCCACCATGCCATCCCCAATGGTTCTTATCTTCTTTTAATGTAAAACATTTATGGGGGGCGGCACGGTGGCGTAGCGGTCAGTACATCTGCCTCACAGCAAGAAGATCCTGGGATCGAGTCCCAGGCTCATTTGCATTCATTGCGTGCTTGCGTGGGTTTTCACTGCTTCCTCAGGTTTCCTCCCACAGTCCAAAGACATGCACATTAGGTGGATTGGCTGTTTCGAATTGCTCATGTGACTGTTAATAGTTGTGTGTTGGCCCTGTGATGGTGTGGCTGTACAGGATGTGCCCTGCCTTCACCCAGTGTCGGCTGGGGTGGGATCGAGCCTCCCCAAGACCCTAGTAGGATTAGGCAGGTCAGATAATGAATAAATAAGTGAGTGAGAGATTTATAGAATAGGAATGACACAGAGATCACTGGGTCTGAGCAACTCAGTGTGCCAGAGCTGCCAGTAGATGTCATCGAGCCCTTCCCAAGTGACTACAGCACCGTGTGTGTGTGTGTGTGTGTGTGTGTGTGTGTGTGTGTGTGCACATGAGAGAAAGAAACTGAGCTGCAGTTTCGAGGCAGAGTAGCTCTTCATAGTATGTTAAAGTATCCAGTGAACGAACCCTAGTGGCTCACACTACACACACACACACACACACACACACACACACACACACACTAAACACACATTAAAGAACTCTCTCATGAATCAGCGAAGACAAGATTCATTCACATTCCTAAAATCCTAGGTTAGGGGTACACACTAATTTTCTATTGTGATCTGTGACAAAAAAAAAAACCCTTCAGCCCCTGAAGTAGCCTTGACCCCCCCCCCCTCCCCCACTGGCCTCCCCATGTACAAAACACTAGTTCCATCACCTGCCATTTATTTATTTCCGCAGCAAATCAATCCACATTTCTTCTAACGAATTAACTTTGTAGAATGAATAATGGGCATGGTCTCTTCTAGTTGACCCCGCCCCCATCCCATGCTCACTCAGCTGAGGGTGGGAATGATTTCAGTCATACGTTACATCCTTCACACTGAGTCTCAAGCCCAGCTGAACACCATGATGTGTTACGCTGGACAGCACTCTGCACTGAGGCCTCTGGAAGAACGGTGTTCATTGCTCCAGTACAGATTCGGAGATCTGTAAAATCAGTGCTAAGGAGTCCGGGAGCTGTTGTAGTGGATCACGCTGTCTCAAAACCTTAATAACACACTTTATATCAATGTCTCCTTTAATTACTCACCTATCAGTACCCTGATATCACATGCACTCGACAGAACATGGTTCATACATCAAGCGTACCCTATATGAATGTAAATGAGGGACAGAGAATGGCGTGATCTTTCGGGATTCTCACTCCCCCACTAATTTGACAAGCTGCTTAATCCTAATAGGGGGCACGGAGTGGCTGGAGCCTATCTCAGCCTTCTCTGGACGAAGGCAGGGTATGCCTTGAACAGATCACCAGACCATTGCAGGGCCAACACAACATATATTACCCTTCACACTCACACCTAGGGGCAATTTAGAGCACCCAACTTGCCCAATGTGCATGTCTTTGGACTGTAGGAGGAAACCGGAGTTCCCAGATATACATATACATGCAAACTCCGCACAGAAATGCCCTCGCTTGGAACTTTCGAACGCAAGACCTCCTTGCTGGGAGGTGAACATGCTGACCACTATGCGACCACGCCTACCCTCTCTTGGGATTATTCAGAATGGATAACGCCTCGACCAAAGTGATGATTTCATCATACTGACTTGGAGCAAGCATATTTCATTTAAACATGCTTTAAAATGAACTAACTAACTAACTAACTAACTAACTAACTAACTAACTAAATAAATAAATTAACAAATAAATAAATAAACCATAAAAATCTCATTTTAGCTTGTTATTCTTGTATTTCCCACAGTACATACAAAAAAAACACCTTTGGGTATTGTTGTTTACACTGAGGCAGCACGGTGCTGCAGTGGTTAGCACGTCCGCGTCACAGCAAGAAGGCCCGGGTTCGAGTCCCGGGCTCGGAAGTTTCTGTGTGGAGTTTGCATATTCTCCCTGTGCCTGCATGGGTTTTCTCTGGGCACTCCGGTTTCCTCCCACACACATCCAAAAACATTGCCAGTAGGCTAACTGGCTGTTCCAAATTGCCGCTAGATGTGAGAGTGATTGTGAATGGTTGTATAGGTATTGGTCCTGCAATGGTCTGGTGAGCTATTCAAGGGTGTACCCCGCCTTTGCACGGAGACGGCTGAGATGGGCGCCAGCCTCCCTGCGACCCTAATTATGATTAAGTGGCATAGAAAAAATATCAGCCCTGTACACGTCTAGGTGCTACTAGGTGATGAATAAAAAATAAAATGGGTTTGAATGAAGGTTTACTGTATTGGCAGGAGCTTCAGTCACAGAGACTATCTGGAGTTTCAACAGAAATAGGAATAACACATTATCTGCTGCCATCTTATCTCACACTTATGCGCGTCAGAGCTGGTAACTGAGCACTGGTGTCTATTTCGGTTCAGCACTCACACTGTCATTGTGACACTAATCACACACACTTGTTGTTCGCATCATCTCTACAGTGTTACACAGTGCTTATTGCATCTTATTGCTCTCAGATGTGTTAATCAATTATTGCACGCCTTATTGCATGACTGCATTATCTGCGTGTACCAGTCCATTGCTTTTTGTAGGCGGGAAATAGCTCCAGGGGCATCTGGCTGAGCTGACCGGATGTGTCATATCTCATTTTTCAGTGAGTGCTGAATGTTTTGTGCCAGGAGGCTGGAAAAGGTCAGATCAATGGAGCCTATTGTCGGGTAGCTCGCAGGTCCGGGTGTCAGCGTGATGACTCTAATTTGTGCACTGGAGCACATGCAGGCATTATTATTGTGTTGGATTGTGTTATTTAGAGCCATTATGTAATTCCAGCATTGTTTTATTAACCTGGAACATGTCCAGATGTTTGAATAAAAGAAGATCTACTCTATAGGACACTGCAAAGATTTGAAAGAAAAGGCTTAATCTACTTTGGCATTTTAAATAAGCATGAAATACAGTGTTATCTCACTCACCCACTGATTTGCCGAACAGCTTCATCCTGCTAATAGGGTCACAGGGGGGCTGGAGCCTATCTCAGCCGACACTGGGCGAGACGTGGAACATCCTGAAACATTGCAGGGCAACACACACAACCATTCACAATCTTACACCTAGGGGCAATTTGGTACATCCAGTTAGCCTGATGTGCATGTCTTCGAAATGTGGGAGGAAACTGGAGTACCTGGTGGAAACCCACTTGAGCATGGGGAGAACATGCAAACTCCACACAGAGGCGCTCGAGCCCAGGAACCTGGGTCCTTCTTGCTGTGAGGCAGATGCCCACCACTATGCCGCCGTGCCTCCCCAGTGTTAGCTCTTGGAAATAAAATAGAATCGGCCACAACGTCTTTCTGAAACCATTCGCTTACTCCTGTACACGAGTGTCAGTGAACCTGCACTGGGTGCCATGATATTACCAAACATCACCATTTTTTATTTCAATCGAATTCGCATGCCTTCTACTGTTTCTGAACTCTTGATCTCTGACTTTTCCCCTTTCTATGAATTAGTGTTGCACTGCCAAGTTATCGCACGTGTTAAATTGTTCCTCTGGTCACGCTGGTTTGTTATTGTTATTGTAAACAGACACAGAACCAAAATAAAATGTAAAAGAGGTGAACAAGAGATACTAACCGCATCAGCTGGGGTGGTTTCACCAGCAAACCTTTGTGTTGAACCAGAATGAACTCATAATGGATTATTGTTAGGTACCATCTTCTTTAGACCTCGCCAGTTCCTCGTGCTCGTTGATGTGCGACGAAGCGTCCACCTCCATCAGCGCTAATGGAAGAGCGTCGAACCAACTCATTCCTGATGAATGCATAACTTTTGCCAATGAGGACTTTAATGTCCTGTTAGCCCTCTCCACTGGGCCCTGTGATGCTGCATGATATACTGAGTCAAATTTATAAATAATACCAAAATGTTTTCCACTCGGTGCAAATTAAACAAACTGTAAACCATTATCATATCTGTTTCTGCTAGAAAATCCATATCTTAAAATAAATTCCCTCTGCAGCCACTTAAACTTCTCCAAAATCCATCTTTTTCTGTTGCTACCTTCCAATTCTCTGCTGAGGTTCTTTAATAACTTCATCAATTGTAGTTCTTGCTCTTTCCTTTCTATCCCTCATATCGTCCTGATGCTTTTTCCTGCATCAACTTCCTCATGCCCCTGCACAATGAAAAGTGAAAAGTTTCCTTTTCTGATGTCCCCTGCATTTCAGTATTGCCAACTTTTGTCATCTACAGCATCAATTAACTCAATCAAGTGTTTTAAATGTTTGATTGGAATATGAGAGTCTATGTGTTGTCCAATTTTAAACTTTCTGGAGGCTATTCCATCCTCCCCCTTTGTCTGATAAGGATGACACTGACATGTCTGTCTTTTTCAGAAATATCTAAACTAAAACAATGATGTGCATTCAGAAAGTGCCGCAGCTAAAATAATAAATTGTTTTGTTTTCACAAACCCAGCTTCAACTTCGAGTATCTAGATAAGGGTGGGCTGATTGATTTATGGCCCCTGCTTCATTTACGAGAGGGCCCAATGGGGCAGTGTCTGTAGGATAGTCTGGAATGTTTCGGCTATACCCTGTAAGACCAAGAAAAACATAATTTCCCTGCCTGTTTGTTATTTGAGATATTTAAGAATTGAAGCTGTAAGTGTCGTGTTAACAACCCAAAAACTTTACCTGTGACCGAGCCATTTACAATTTCTTTCTACCAATTTCGTAACCACACATGCTCTCAGAGCTGCAAGCGAAATATCATCAGCATGATTTATAATTGTTATATCTGAAGGCAATTTCAGGGTGAGAAGGTCCCGGTTCAGGCAGTGATTAAAAAACCTGACAAATAAATGAAACCCTATGGCAGCCGAGTATATCTCTCAGATCATTCATATCATAATCTTAATCATTTACCTGGTCGAGGTACAGGTAAGATAAATGTATTCCATTCGGACTAAGTTTAGATCAACATGCCTGCGGTATTGAGACCCAGAATAGTAATTTTATGTTTTAGCAGTGAGCACTATGTCTACCAAATAGGCAGAATATCTGGTTTAACGGGTATATGAATCACTGGACGGAACACAAACTGACATCGGTGGGGGCCGTGAACCAGAGTGAGGCTTGAAGTGTTAAGAGTGTGAGTTCCGTATCAGGATCTGTATTTTTTTCCTACCATTAAGCCTATCTAACTGTACATTTACAAAACAAAAATGTGTCCTAAAACTATGTGTGATGTGCTACCTCTAAGTGTATGCTGAGTAATATAACCAAAGAACCTTAGCTTCCTCACCATGTGCAATAGCTAGGGTGACATGTGCTGCAGAAATCTGTGAGAGTTTATACTAATCTGTTTGTGCATCAATAACTGTTACAGCTGCTGCCACACCCTTTTTTTTCCCCAGAAAATGTTCAGTTCTTCTATGCGCCCTTTCATACCCTTGCCATGTTTCAGCATACCTTACATCCAGCTCGCTTGTATAGTTCAATGTACAATGACAGGAATCATTAGAGTCAGTGAAAGTTTCTCAGGTCATAAAGTCTGTAGTCCTGAACTACATCACCTGGACCTGTAGTTAAGTCTCATCCAGTGTTCATCAGACAAAAAAATCGACAGATCAATTTCAGTACGGTGCATCATCATCAGAGAAATATTAGAAGAAGATCAGCTTTATTTACATCCATATTATTTGTAATCCCATGGAAAAGCAGAGCAGTGAAGCAAAAGTCTTTGTGAGAATATCTCTCGCCATGAGATTCACAGGACACCCTGGTGAGCATAAAACTGCTGTTTAAAAGTCTGTGTTGCAAGATGAGTGATCAAAGGCCTCGTCCTCTGCCTCGGTTCATACGTGGTGGACCCCTGTTTAATATGAAAAGGGTATGGATAAGACGGGGGCACTGGCATTAGCCCTGGTGTATGTGCTACTGGTTGCTGGTGTGTCACAAGCGCAGCATAAGCCAATGCAGGACCATAGTGTAGGTGTGGCTACAGCCATATCAGGCGTAACTTGTGTCTGAATCATTTGTTTATTTGCTTTCTTTTGTGCATTCCTTTCTTCTCTCTACTCCTTAATCTACTCTTCTGATGCTGAAATCTGCAATTCAGTAGGTTCTGAGATCAGACTGGCTTCCTGTTCTAAATATAAGTGCATGTGGTGTACTATATGTGCTTTAAATGTCAGCCCCCTCTATCTGTCCCAGTTTGGCCTGCGCAGAGTCAGGAAGTGATCCCTCCACAGAATGTTTAAACAAAGCAAACTCTGCATCCTTCTTTCTAGAATATTACCAGTGGCATCAATTCACAACTCGGTGCGTCTTGCCAAAAAGGAGTGTGGATCATCTCTTGGACTTGGTTTAATGTTATTTCATTTATTTAATTGCCCACGTACTGGTTACCTGTTTCTTACGGCAGTCCTATAGTTTATTCTGGTCTGTCTATGAAAAGGAGTATCATCAAGGTCTGGTCTCATGTCTGCCGTGGTTTCAATGTCCTTCAAAGCCTGATGACCAACCGCCCGAAAAAGAACACTTCTCACATCTCCTAAGTATGATCTATCAGCAACCGTGCGTTCTTCCAACATTCTGATCCACGCTGCTCCTCCTGCTAATTTAAAAACTAGTATAACTTCCAAAACTATCGTAATCAACAGCTAAAATTCGCGGGCAAACTCGGTGCAATCTGGCAACCCTCATTCTCCTAAATCCTTATGGAGGCGTTTTAGAATCCTCCGGCTCAGTATTCAGGAGAGTTCAGATGTGAGAACATTCAGTTCTGTGTGTGTGTGTGTGTGTGTGTGTATGTAGAACATTCGTATGTAATGCATTTGCAGAACTCCAAAAAGAGCAAGAACATGCTGAAGGGTTACCAAGGCAACCCAAGAACGTGCATCAGTTCGAAGGCACGCTGGCTCTCAGGAGGCTAATCTGTCAAGAGATTGGAGGAGACTCACACAATGGCATTAAGTAATCAAATGCAATGAGCAGGACAGGTTCAACCAGAGGAAAGATTGGATTGTGTGTGTGTGTGTGTGTGTGTGTGTGTGTGTGCGTGTGATTAAAGCTGCCTCAACAGATTAAGGTTAATTATTAACATTTATTAGCAAAGGATTGAAATCACCAGAAGGCCAAATCAATACTAATACCGGTGTATTTAAGATGATAGGCTCTCACGGGAGTTTGGATGAGGAGCTTCACATTAATGATGCTTCTTTATCACCTTCTTAACTACCATCCATGAACGCGATGTTTAAATTGATTTAAGCCACAAGTGGTCATGTATATAAGTGCAACCTAAAGGGGTGCTCCAGTGTTTTTCATTCGAGCACCATGTCACCTCATCTGTAGTGGATGTACAATTTCTACGCATAACAAGGTCACCCAGAGAGTGCAAACCTACACTAAGCCCAGAAATCCTTCATTTGAACCAAAATGTCAAAAATTGTCTTATCGTACAATGTTAAAGAATCCTTTAAAAAAAAAAAAAATTCTGGATCCAGAATTTGATCCGGATCATCTCCAAAATCAAATGGAGTCTTCCTCGTCCAAAGATCCACCTCTGGTTTTTAGAAATAACAGACAGCACCCCCTGCTGGGCCTGCTGTAATTTTACATTTCCAAAAATCATCTTGTCTCACAATATTATAGAATCCTTTACAAAAATACAGGATACAGAATTTGATCCGGATCATCTCCAAAATCTCAAAAAGTCTTTCTTTTCCAAAGCCCGCCTCTGGAAAAACAAACAAACAAACAAACAAACAAAAAAAAAAACCCCAAATGAAAATACTTGCAGAACTTTTTGTGCAATCCTGCCAACAAACACACAAACCTCGTGTAAAACATTTATTAGAGGTACTAAATTTTAGGGCATACTCAGACTGTCAGTACTCATTCATGTTTAACACATTTGTTGGTAAACTCTGCGTTTCTGTCCTGCTACTGGATGAAAAAGTTTAGGCACCACATCACCAAATACATAGTATATCAATGATTGAATGCTAATCAGGCAGTATGACCACTGCGCCACCTTGCCACCCCCATATAATTATGAATGAGACAAAGACCATTGAATGCAGTTCTTCTTTTACTTTATTGACATATCAGACAATGTCCAGACAATTACAACTGAATTACATAACTGACTTTTACAGATTAAAATGCCTCTGAAATTTCGACTTCACTCTCCTGTCTTTGAAGTGTTTTTCACTACAGATTTAATCTTTAAATGGAAAAACTTATGCTTAAATATATACATATACATGCATGTATTCACTGAGAGACAACGGTTTAACATTTAACCCTGGGAAGCTGGTTATTCAGCTATAAATATTGCCAGAATACACTAATAAATACAACTGATATGTTACAATGCATTCATACATAAAACATTATAAATTAACCCTTGAATAACCCCCAGGGAATGTTACGGGATATGTTATGATGGTCTGGCGAGCTGTTCAGTGTGTACCCCACCATTGCCCAGTGTCAGCTGAGATAGGCACCAGCTTCCTTGCGACTCTAACAGGATTAAGTGGTTAACGGTTTGGCAAATGAGAGAAATGTGAATACTCATTGCAGCGTTGTATCAGAGCCAATGTGGCCATTAAAAATGAGATTTATAGTGGAATTAAGTAAAGAGGGCTTATTAAAGTGGGCTAAAAAGAGAGCAGCTAAAACTTTATTGTCGCAAACAGAGCTAGGCTGTTGCTATGTGAATGTATTTGCAGGTAAAATATCTTTAATAATAAACAGGTAGAGGCCCTCAGACAGAAATATCAGGTGGCAGAATATCAGTAGCGAATAGTAAGGCGTGGTGCACCGTGAAACAAGTGATAGCGTCAATGCTTTGCAAGGAAGTGAAGCAACCAGAGTCCTTATATAGTGGATGATATATGAGGTGAATGGAAACAGGTGTTGTGTGACATGTGACATGAGCCTTGTACCAATATTCAGCCTTAAGGTCTTCCTTGAAGTGCGTACTTTTGACTCTTCCTTGAAGTGCAGAAGGGACAGAAGCTGTTAAAAAACAGACTAGTTTTGTGCACATTACTCTCACCATCGTTGTTTCCTCTTGTATGTAGTCATCAAATGAGCCCTGTCAGCAACAACAACAATAACTCTTTTGTTTCTCCATTGGTTAGCTGTTCAAAACGTCCTGACACTATAGGGATTCTGCGTAATAGCCTGTACTGAGGTGAGGTGTGATGCATTAAAGAGGCCCATTCACATACCAGGTATATTAAATCAATATGTGATGCAGTGTTATCTCTTGGAAATAAAATAGTATCAGCCACAGTGTCTTTCTGAAACCATTTGCTTACTCCTGTACGTGAGTGTCAATGAGCCCTGTACCGGACGCCATGATATTAGTACTCACTCACTCACTGATTTTCCAAACTGCTTAATCCTATTAAGGTCGACACTGGGTTAGACCATCGCAGGGCCAACCCACTCACAAACATTCCCACTCTCACTCACACCTAGAGGCAATTTGGAACATCCAGTTAGCCTAATGTGCATGTCTTTAGACTGTCTGAGGAAACCGGAGGACCCAGAAGAAACCCACGCAAGCACGGGAAGAATATGCAAAGTCTGCACAATAACGCAAGAGCCTGGGACTAGAACCCAGGATCTTCTTGTTGTGAGGCGGACATGCTAACCACTACGTTACCGTTCTGCCCGGCTATCTTTTTTTACTTCTATTGAAGTCGTATTCATTCTTCAGTTTTGCACTAACAGGATATCACACATTCGCAAGATCGTTCCTCTGACGTTGTTACTGTTATTGTAAACGTACACAGAACCAAAACAAATTCAAATTCAAATTCAAATTTTATTTGTCACATACAAATTATACACAGTACAATATGTAGTGAAATGCTTAGT
>JAQMYF010000013.1:4658829-4668912 GCA_030014195.1 Neosilurus mollespiculum | reverse complement strand
CTGTGTGCAGCATCAGCTGAGGTGGATGTTTATGTGTAGGGGAGAGTCTACAGTGTCCAGGTACCAGTGTTCTGGTTTTGTGTGTGTGTGTGTGTGTGTGTGTGTGTGTGTTGCCTTACGATAGACTGGCGAGCTGTTCAGGGTGTACCCTTCCCTCACCAGTGTCGGGTGAGATAGGCTCCAGCCGCGACCCTAGTAGGATTAAGTGGTTCGGCAAGTGGATATTAGGAGTCAGATGATCTGGATCGCTGCAAAGGGTTATGGGAAGTACAGTGCCCAGAGGTAGTGGTTGGCTGAGTGGTGGACGAAGTGACAGATAGTAACTATTCCACAGAAAATAAAATCCAGACTAAGAAGGTTAATTCTTCACCTGTGAGATAAAGATGTTATCGGAAATAAATCAGATATTTATTATGGAAAGGGGAGGGAAAGATTTCTGAATGATTTGAGAATTTCATTCATAAAGAAAAGCAGCATGTCAGAAGAACAGCCGGTGTGAAACTCTAACATTTATCTCCAGATTTGTGTGGATCACAGCAGAGGATCCGTCATGGGCTGAGGACCAGTTAAGCCATCAATCAGATGAATCATGGAATTATAGAAAGGATTGAGGAATAAAACAGATTTTCATTCACTTACTCTCGCTCATTTGCTGAACCGGTTAATCCTATTAAGGTCGCACGGAGGATCGAGCCTATCTCAGCCAACATTGGGATGGGACGGGATATATCCTGAACATTTCTATCCAGGGTGACACACACAACCATCCACACTCACACCTAGGGGCAATTTGTAACAGCCAATTAGCCTAATGTGCATGTCTTCGGATTTTGGGAGGAAACAGGAGTACACAGAGGAAACCTATGCAAGTACAGGAAGAACATGCAAACTCCACACAGAAACATCCTCGCCGAGCCCAGGACTTGAACCCAGGACCTTTTTGCTGTGAGGTAGATGTACTAACTACTATACTGTACTAACATCATACTGGTTTTAATTCAAGGATTACTGATTGAACAGGACTGAGACCTAGTCAGGTCTGATGGAGAAAAAGATTACATTCGTACACTGCATGGTGCGACACAGTGCTTAGCACGTGTACCTTACAGCATGAAGGTCATGGGTTCAAGTTCCGGGCTCGGTGAGGGCGTTTCTGTGTGGAGTTTGCATGTTCTCCCGGTGCTTGAATGGGTTTCCTCCAGGTACTCTGGTTTCCTCCCACAGTCCAAAGACATGCATATTAGTCTACTTGGCAATTCCAAATTGCCCCAGATATGACTGGTTATGTGTGTCGACCTAGCAGTGGACTGGTGCCCACACCACTGGTCTCTCCTTCGCCCACAGTCGGCTGAGATAGACTCCAGCCAACCCACGACCCTAATAGTATCTTTTAACAAAATCACTCTAGAATGAACAGAAGAGCCTTCCAGGTAGGATTAGCTTTTAGCCTAGCATCCTGTCATGATTGTAGGTAAATAATAAATTTAAACCTTTTCTGTCGCTAAACGGAATAGTTCTGTCCTCATTTGCCAATTAGCTTAATGCTATTAGAGTTGCAGGGAGGCTGCAGCCTGTCTCAGGCGACACCGGGCAAAGGCATTCCCACTCACACCTAGCACAGCCAATTAGATTA
This sequence comes from Neosilurus mollespiculum, assembly GCA_030014195.1. Lineage (NCBI taxonomy): Eukaryota > Metazoa > Chordata > Actinopteri > Siluriformes > Plotosidae > Neosilurus > Neosilurus mollespiculum. Next base: position 4,667,279 of record JAQMYF010000013.1, on the reverse strand, counting down.
ATGTGCATGGCTTTGGATTGTGGGAGGAAACCGGTGTACCCTGAGGAAACCCACGCAAGCACAGGGAGAACATGCAAACTCCACACAGAAACGCTGGACTCAAACCCAAGACATGCTTGCTGGGAGGCTGACACGCTAACCGATATGCCACTGTGCCGCCACCATACCTTTTAGCAAATACTAAGGGAGGCATAATAAAAACATTTAAAATATACACCTGTACAGATATACACACTACACAGGTCCAAGACGATCCCCCCCCTTTAAAAGAATTTGGAGAATAAATCCATCCATCCATCCAACCATTCCATCCCTCACCCGTACCGCCTACATGTCAGGGTCATGGAGGAAAACAGGAGCCAATCACAGCTGATTTTGGGTGAGAGGCGGGGTTTTATCTTGAACAGGTCACCCAATCTCTTACGGAGTTAACACAGACAAAAGCAAACATTCCCGCTTCACACTCACACCTATGGGAAATTAAGAATAGGCAGTTGTTCTAATGTGCATGTTTTTGGACTATGAGAGGAAACCGGAGTACCCTGAGGAAACCACACATGCACAGAACATGCAAACTCCACATAGAAAGGCATCTGGCTGAGATCCGAACTCTGAACCTTTTCACTGCTAACCATGAGATTATTTTTAAAAAATGCAAAGTTATTGACAAACAGCATTAAAATATTACTGTCTTAGACCAAATATGAGGCGACACACATCATTCAGCGTATGTTAATGGACATAAAGACAAATATTATTGTGAATATCACTGACGTGTGTGGTAGGGGGAAAAGGAAGAACCGCAAGCCACAAGCAGAGCACGATGATCAATAATTTAAGGCTGTTGTGTGGCTGGTGCTCCACTGGTGTTGGTTTCAAGATGTTCAAGCACAAAATCTGGTAGAGTTGACTGACCTTCAAATACAACAACCTTTAAAAAATAAAAAATAAAAAAATGATGATGATGATGATCATATTATTTTACATTTTATTTTTCAGATCTGAACTATGTTGAAAGCCTGCAGTAGCGAGTTCATTTAACAAATCTGTGGAAATAAAGCGGCGTTCAGGAGATGTAAATGTGGGCGGCACGGCACGGTGGTGTAGTGATTAGCTTTCTTCTGGGAGTTTGCATGCTTCTGTGTGGAGTTTGCATGTTCATCCTGTGCCAGTGTGGGATTCCTCAGGGTACTCAGGTTTCCTCCTACAGTCCAAAGACATGCACATTAGGATAACTGGCTGTTCCAAACTGCCCCTAGGTGTGGATGTGTGTGTGAATGGTTGTGTGTGTTGCCCTGCGATGGTACCCCGCCTTCGTCCAGGGTCGGCTGAGATAGGCACCAGCCTCCCCACGACCGTAATGGTAGGATTAAGAGAGTGAGAGAGTGAGTGAGATGTGAACGTGCCTCCGAGACGCTGTGATGTTCTTCTGTGCCAGGGAGGTGACAGTGTGCATTGTTTTAGGGGGGCCAATACTTTTGAAATCAACACTTTCTGGGGGAAGGTGTGGGGGACGGGACACAATACTGCACATGCTTTAACACACACACACACACACACACACACACACACACACACACAGAGCCTCTCCGTCATTTTCCCATCAGTGGCTTTCTCATAATTCCCTCCCCTCATCCTCGTTCCTCTATTCTCTCTCTCTCTCGCTCTCTCTCTCTCTCTCTCTCTCTCTCTCTCTCTCTCTCTGTAGTAGACCACGCTCTCGCAGTCTCACAGCTCGTGTGTAGAAACACTCCATCCTCACTGTTTACATGTTTACTCCAGCCTGCAAGCCTCTGATGGCAGACTCAAGGTAAGATGCTAATTCAAAGCTTCTTTTAATAATGCATGTTTCATTTTATTGTGGGTGTGTGTGTGTGAGAGAGAGAGAGAGAGAGAGAGAGAGAGAAAGGAGAAGAATGGGTGAGATATTGCCAAACTGTTACAGTGACACTTGGTGCATATGAGTGTGTATGAACAGCTGTAGCCTCTCTCTCTCTCTCTCTCTCTCTCTCTCTCTCTCTTTCTGTCATGTGGAGTATTAAATATCATCATAAGCTGTATTGTTATAAATCTGGACATGAGTCATTAGTCATTTTCACTGCAGCGACTCCATGAATGAGTCTTTTCCTCACACACATGATGCTCTGCAGTTCTGCTCGGCACATGCTGTGTGTGTGACATGCTGTCATTTATGTGAGAAATGGAATTAAAGTTGTTATCTGGCAACACTGGGTCTTCTTTTTCAAGCTTAAAGAATAAGGTGTGATGGCATGCATATACATCTCTGTGTGTGTGTGTGTGTGTGTGTGTGTGTACACATACGGGGAAGTGTAATATGAACATTGAGAACATGTTCCCTGGTGTGGTAATCTCCCTGGTGCACAGCTCTCAGCAAACAACGCACTGCAACACGTGCCAGGAATTCACAACACAAAATACACAATGCAGTAAGTAATAAACGCTTAGATTTGCTGTTATATACAAAGCAAGACTCATGCTACATTGTGCCAGTTGTGCCTTTTACCACAACTATTTACGATTTAAGAAAGTTCAGTTTCACATTACTCCTCCTGACCACCGGGGGCAGTGTGCAACACCAGGGAATATTTGTTCGTGAAGTCACGTATGATCCTGTATTTGAAACAAATAACACTTTCATGCAGCACTTTTGTCCTTCTCTGGAATGTTCTTAGTTTGGGAAGAACATACCATATTCCATATGGTATATATCGAGTTAGTGATACCCTCACTCACTTGCCAAATGGCTTAATCATATCAGGGTCACGGGAAGGCTGGAGCCTATCTCAGCCAACGCTGGGCAAAGGCAAGTTACACGACAGTCCATCAAATGGTAACACATACAACTATTTACACTCACATCTAGGGGCAATGTGGAACAACCAGTTAGCCTACTGTGCAGTCTTCAGACTGTGGGAGGAAATCGGAGTACCTGGAGAGAACCCACACAAGCACAAGGAGAGCATGCAAACTCTACATAGAAACACTCTCGTCGAGCCCGAGACTCGAACCCAGGACCTTCTTGCTGTCAGGAGGATGTGCTAACCACTACACCACCGTGCCGCTCCTAGAACTAACATACACCGCAAAACTGGAGATCACGTCTCTTCACCTTGGTAAAGTGTAGTTTTATCTCCACCAAAGAGGTTACGTTTTACCTCCAGTGTATTTGTTTGTGTGTTTCTCAGCAAGATTGCGTAAACATTTTTAGAGATGATCCGAATCAATTTCTGGATCCGGGAATTTTTGAAGTGGTGGCATGGTGGTGTAGCGGTCAGCACGTCTGCATCACAGCAAGAAGGTTGTGGGTTTGATTCCAGGACTTGGCGAGGGCGTTTCAGTGTGGAGATGTTCAAGGTGTACCTCAACTTCACCCAATGTTGGCTGAGATAGGCTCCAGCTTTTCCGCGATGAATGAATGGGGAATTTTTTTAAAGGATTCTTTAACATTGAGAGGTTTTGGAGGTGTAGTGTTACATCGGGCCCAGCAGGGGGTGCTGTGTACACACCTTTTTTTGTATTGGTGGAGGTTTGTGCTCTCTGAGTGCTGTTATTTGTATACATATTATCAGCATTTTTAGTAGAATGCTACAGAGCTGCGTGGTGTCCATTATCTTTAAAGCCTGTATTAGCTATTACACACAACATTGTCTGCGATGTTTTGACAAACTTGTACTCTTCCCTCTTCCCGCATGTTTTTTCTCCTTCTACATTCTCTGAGTATCGACTGTTTAAGCAACTAGCTAACTTTAAGAGACGTGTGGGCTAGCATGGTTAAGAAGTTTACCCTTGTTAAGTAACATCAGGTTAAGTTTAAATTTTTTTTAAATAAGTTGAATTTTACATTTTTTTTTTCTGTTACCTGATACATCCCATGGTTCTTATTGCTTTCTCCCAGGCGCATTAGCTAAAAGATGCATGCAACATGAATCACACTGCATTCAAACGGCTAGTTTCTGAACGCCTTGGAAGCTAATAAAGACTATTATTATTAAAGTAAATAGCTGTGTTGTATATTCTACCTATTGTGATGACTCACATGCAGCTGCTACTGCTGATCTCATAAGAAAACGTCCTACCCCCAGATGGTGACCCAACCAAGTGTTGAAGGCTGGAGCACTAAAGGCATGCTAGTCAGAACTAGCAATACGTTATTATGCATAGCATGCACTAACTGTGGGAAACTTAGGCCAGGATATGGCAACTATAGTATTACATCATGTGTGGATAACGCCGTCCATTCTTCCGCACGTGTACACATCAACACGTTTGGAAATCTTTACACACTGTAGGCCGAGCTGGCTCCAAAGAGGCCCTGGATAGGACCGGGCAGGATTAGTACTCGCAGCCAAATAGACTGTCTGTGTGATATTTTAGATCACAGCAACCGAGTTTCATGTTCCAACGCCCATATGGTTCCCGTCTTCCTCAAACAAGCCACAGAAAGGAAGAGTCACGTCCTCGGACCCCTGGTATCCAGCTCATGCGGTGCCCCGTTACTCCATGGAGCATGGCTCCGAAGGGCAGCGTCTGATAAAGGAAAACGGTAGCTAATTAGAAAGACGTCAGCACTGTGTTTTGTTTATTTCAGCCATCCTGGCACAGTGTTGGAAGATAGCGCCTCGGCCCAGGGATGATTTATTTAATTTTCACACCCTCACCATTCACATAAGGAGGTTTTGTTCACATCCCCTTCACACATTCTTTCCTCCTGTGATTAATTAAACTTGTTAAGCTGGCTGGGACGCGAAGGACTAGAAAAATATTACATCATTCCAGTGCAAATCGTACACACTGTTACAACAATAATTCTCTGTGTGTGTGTGTGTGTGTGGTTGGTGTTATGGGGTGTTCCTGTGGTTTTAAATTATATTTGTTTCATAAATGATTATTAAGCAACAAAATAACAACATCCTAACCGCTCCATCTGAAAGCAGTTAAAACACGATATTAAAGCCACAAAACATTCCAACGACCTGCTTTTATCACCTCAAATCTACGCCTGCGGATGAGTCATGTGTTGATGCACAAAGTGTAGAAATGGATCTCATCATTTGTCTGTCCTGCGGGAGGTCCTTGATTTGATTCTCACACTTTCACCTGTGGTTTTATAATGACTCCTCAAACTCTGGTCCGGGGGGGCCACAAATGTCCAAATTCATTTTTCCGAAGATGTACCACAGCACCTGTTTCCTCTAATGAGCATGCCTTCGTTTGTCCCTCTCTCTCTCTCTCTCTCTCTCTCTCTCTCTCTCTCTCTCGTGCCGTTCGTTAATCGGCAGAGCTCGTTAAGCCAAACAGGTGGTGTTGTGCTGTTCAAAACAAATTCCACTGTAAACCCAGCAGACTTTACTGAAGGCTTCGGCTGTATGGGGCTCTCATTAGAGCTCCACATTCGTTTGCTGAACTACTAAATCCTACCTGGCTGTAGTGTCTCAACTGACCCTGGGCGAAGGAGAGGTACATCCTGATTACCTTCACCAGTCCATTGCAGGGCAAGATACACACAATCATTCACACTCACACTCACACCTAGGGGCGATTTTGAACAGCCAATTTGACTAATGTGCATGTCTTTGGACTGAGGAGGAAACCAGAGTACTCGGATGAAATGCACGCAAGCAAACTCAAAACAGAAACACCCTTGCCAGGCCCGGGACTCAAACCCAGGACCTTCTTGCTGTGAGACGGACATACTGACCACTACACCATAGTGGTGTGGTAGTGTAGTGGTAGCTGTTCAGTGTGTACTTCACCTTCTCCCAGAATCAGAAATGGGACAGGTTCCAGCCTTCCCTCGACCCTAATAGGATTAAGCAGGTTAGCAATTGAATGAATGAATATATATATATTTTTATACTGTATTAATTCCACAAGGGAAATTTTGACTCCTCCATCCAAAATGAACACAGACAGGTTAACAGTATTGGGCTACCACACATTGCAGCGCCTGGAGAGGAGTTGGGGGTTAGGTGCCTTGCTCAAAGGCACTTCAGCCATGAACGTGGAGGAAAGGAAGGTGCAGCTCATTCCGCTCGCCAACACACATTTGTCCTGCTGGTTTGGGAATCGAACCAGTTACCCAACGCCGCGTTTCTATCCATTAGGCCAAGGCTGCCCCCATGTGATAACCCTGTGTGTTTTTTGTGATATGCTTGGTGATAGCAGTGGAGCTCCTCTGCAAAATGCACAAAGATTGGCAGGTGTGCATTTTCCATCCATCCATCCATCTATCCATCCATCCATCCATCCATCCATCCATCCATCCATCCATCCATCCATTTCCTTCTGGTTCCAGTCACGGAGGCAACAGGTCTAGGACGGGAACTGAGACATCCCTTTCCCAAGCGACACTCTCTAGCTCCCCTGGAGAAACAAGGTGTTCCCAAGACAGACAGGATATATAATCCCTCCAGTGAGTTGTGGGTCTACTCCGAAGCCTCCTTGTGACTTTCAACCCCCCCCCCCCAATTATTGGTGTGTTAGCTGATAGTGTACACCTGTTCTGTATTTCATGGCTGATTAGGTTGTCTGTTTCTTTGGAGCATCAGTGAAGGGTCCTCACAAGAATAGTGTGATGATTGTGTGTGTGTGTGTGTGTGTGTTGTAAATGAGAATTGATTATTTCAAAATCAATCACAGCATGATATGAAAAGTAGCTGACAGTTTGTATTAGTCAGAATCAATCTTGGAATAGTTTTGTGTGTGTGTATGTGTGTGTGTGTGTGTGTGTGTGTGTGTGTGTGTGTGTGCATATTACAGAGCGTCTCTGCATGAAGTGTGACCATCTCTGTTATGAGAAACCTATGTATGTGAAACGCTGACGGTCATGAATGTGGCTATTTCTGAGCATCAGAGGAGACGCAGCAGAACGCCGCACTGTGAGGGTCTGCGTGGGCGTGAGTGGGGGATGTGCACGCTTTTCGTGGATGTGGATGTGTGTGTACAGTATCTATAGAAAGGTTCAGTTGAACATCCGGCATGTTGGAGGAAACCGATGTGAATGTGCTGCGGAAATTTTAATTAATCTTCTGATTTTCTAAAACAAAGTGTGAGAGATTTATTTCAAATTTTTCATGAAATCAGAGGAATTAAGTGTTTTTTACTCATGGGTTGATCAGTCATCCTTGCAGCTGTGTTGCATTTAAAGGTCCATGATGAAGGAGTCGGTTAAAGCTGGGGTTGGGAATCTGGAAAGCTAGCAAACAGCTCCGGTTTAACCCTCTAGGCTTCCCTCTAAAGCCACACCCCCCTCCACTTGCGCTCTTACTGCAGGTTTGTACGTGGTAGGATCATGCACAAGCAGGGAAACATGGGAGAATTTGATTGGATATTTCGCAGCGGTCTGCCAAACAGTGATTGGTTGGCGTTTTTACAGGATTACTGTGGCCCCTGATGACGGATTCATTTCAGACGCTTTTCAAATCCTCTAGGTTATTGATTGCAGTCGGGGTGTGAAGATCATTTTATCCAATATATCAGTTCTTGTATACAGCTAAAAGTTGCCCACCCCAGCTTTGGCTGCGATGAACTCAAGGCTCCTCCCCCCTCTTAACCCCTTCCTCCCCTCCCCTGCCTTAGCCTGGGATATTGAAGTTTTTTCCCCTTTAATTCTCACACATTAGGGGAAAATTCTGGCTTTTCTCCCTTTTTTAGACTTTACATAATTATCTCATGTTCTTTGTATCATGCTGTGTAATGATCTAAACTACTTCAAATGCAAAATGCCCCCTAGTGGACGGAGTCCCTGTACAGAGTCTCATGGCGTGGGTGTGTACAACGGCAAGTCTACAGGGTCAAAAATCCGAATTTGTGATTTCTTTCAAAGATGGCATTATTGTGTTTTCTTTTTGTTTGTTTGTTTTGTTTGTTGATTTGTATATTTATATATTTTTAGACTATATTATTGAAAAGGAGCATTATTTCTAGAGATGTTGTTATATTTTGAGTGTTAAATAATTACTATATTTAAAATAATGAAGTTTGTTGAATAACGTCTTCATAACTGAATTTATGTCTTTGTTACTTTTAAGATACTTTTTTGTTGTTGTATAGTTTTCTGTCCACATAGAGGAGACAATATATTAAAGTTTTGGGCATCTTTCAGTAAACTTCGAGTATCACTTAAGTATCTCGAGGCGGAGCAGTGTGTCCTCTTTTTAGGAAATCAGAATATGGTCACCCTTCTTTATCCATCTTTGTTTAATCTCTCTCTCTCTCTCTCTCTCTCTCTCACACACACACACACACATGGCAGGAGGTGGACTTCAACACTTTTAAGCTCTCATCAGGACCACTACAGGATAAGCACTTGTCATAATTTCCCTGTGATGTGTGAAATGAATGCATCACATATCATTCATTCATTTTCTGAACCGCTTAATCCTAATTAGGGTCGCGGGGAGGCTGGTGCCCATCTCAGCTGACTCTGG
>JAQMYF010000013.1:4645627-4658729 GCA_030014195.1 Neosilurus mollespiculum | reverse complement strand
GGTCGAAAGCCTTCTCCAAGTCCACAAAGCACATGTGGACTGGTTGGGCAAACTCCCATGCCCCCTCCAGGATCCCGAATGAGCTCGTAATTTATTATTTTATTTCGATAGTTCATTAGGGAGACTAGTAGCATTTCGACCCAAACCTTCTATCAGGTTAACTTCAACCACACTCACCAGATTGTCCTGGGCCTCTTCGTCATCTCCACATCCACTGTTATGTGTACACAGATGACATTTACTTAATTATTACAGTGTAAAACAAATCAAACAGAGCTGTTTTAAAACACAAGGCCATAAAAAGAATATTACCTACAGATTTGTCATCAACCAAACTATCAAGATGTGATTCTTACAGTGGGATCCGCAGCTGTCCTTTTCTGTGCCAATCTTTATGAGAGAAAGATTTTTTTCTGGTGATTAGAAAAACAATAGTTTTATCTGCATGCCTTTTGGCAATATGTTACACATTTTTATGTGTTACAGTTGTAAATGTGATAATGAAATCATACCGGACAACTGAATGTCCGGATAGAAACAACAGGCACCACCGTGTCCTGATTGTGGCCATGTCATCCTGGAAATACAATAATACCAACACTGAAGTCATGTTCTACAAAACAATGCACTTTAATGTGTTTGGACATTTTTTGGACACTTACATTTCATTCATTCATTCGTTTTCTAAGCTGCTTAATCTTAATTAGGGTCACGGTGAGACTGGTGCCCATTTCCGCTGACTCTGGGCGAGGGCGTTGTACACCTGGACAGCTCGCCAGGCCATCGCAGGGCGACACTTACATTTGTGAAATCAAAATCTGGCATAGCACAAAGCTGATAGAGGGGAACTAACCTTCATGTTGGAGCGCATTTTTCTTATGCACCTTTGTAAAAGTGCTGTAAAACCATGACCTTTGACTGAGGCTTGTAGACTGTACGTCCCAGTGGGGAAAAGGGGGGCAGAAAAAGTGCACACATCGCACTATGCATCTCATCACCTGCGGTGGGTTTTTTTTTTTTTTTTAAAAATGCTGAAGTGGACCTGAAGAAACAGAATAGAAAAAACAAACCCAATCAAAAATTTTGCTAAGTTTTTTATTGTTAATTGCTCCAGGACACTGTCTTTCAAATGGGGGTACAATACAAATTTGCCTGTTATCATATTTTTATTTAATTATTACACTCATGGAAATACACAGTCTACATTGAAATCACAAATCATGTTTCATTACATTCCAAAGGAGTTTGAAGGGGAAAAATATTATTTTACCAGCACCTTTATCAAAATTCTTTTAAATAAAAAATATACACGGATGGTAGGTTTTTCCAGCACTGTCAAATTTTACAAGAAAATAAAGAGAGACAAAATAATTAAATGCCGTACACAGAAACACATCATTCAATAACAATTACCTGCTACCTTCAGGTTTTCTAATTATTTTGTCGTCATACGAACTGAGAACCGTCATCCAATTTATTCCACATACTGAGACGCACGTTATCTTTAAAGCAGCTCTTGCATACTTATGTTAAAAAATTTATTTTCTTTCTCTGATCATTGTCTTCAGAACTAAAACAAAGACATTATCTCCGCATTTTGCCCTGAACATAACAACAAAGAGGGCACTTTCAGTTAATATTTATATTTGCACGATTGCTCATTTAAAATGAAGTTAATTCTTTCTTTGAACAAATCTTTATTATAAGAGTCACTTAACTGAAAAATAATTTCTTCCATCACTGGAAAAGTTTGAAAACCATGTGCTATGATGTATGTGTTAACCCAAGGGACATTTATTTTTAAATGGATAGTAAAAAAACATACCTGTTTTGCCGTCATCTCCTTTGTTTTGTCATCTTCTCCTTTCGGTTTGATTTATTGGCGTCATTTTAAGAGCGTCATTTAGTGATTTTGACCCTGTAGACTTGCCGTTGTACACGCCGATGCCATGACACGAGCGCCATGACACTGGAGTCTGCAGGCTGCAGCCATACCCGCCTTGAGAGTTTTGGGCCTGAAAAGGTGGTGATGGTTGATGGGTTTTGGCAGATCCATTCAATGAGCCACATTTTAGGTGAAAAAAGTGTTCAAGAAGCAACTATGGCTACAATTTTGAGGAAATGAGTGTAAACGGTAACCTCTTTGATTTGATTTTTATCTATATTTGTATAAATATTACCTGTTTTACACAAACACCCACACCTAGGGGCAATTTGGAAACGCAAGCTTGGGGAGAACATGCAAACTCCACACAAAAACAACGCCTAAGCCCAGGACTCGAACCCAGGACCTTCTTGATGTGAGGCAGACGTGCTAAACACTACACCACTGTGCTGCCCGGAAACCTTTGTATTTAGTCAGAATGAACTGATAGTAATAGATAAGCACCTTTAATGTACAGTGGGGCCAGTGATGTAGTGGGTGCTGGGCTCATGATTGAGAAGTTGTGGGTTCGAATCCCTGTTAGACCCCCACCGTGCTAAGAACCACTGGCAAGGTCTTAACCCCAAGACTGTCCACCCAGCAGTATAAATGGTTACCAGTAAAAAATACTGGGAAGGCGTCCTACGATGGACTAGCATCCCATGAACTCCAAGACGCTTCACGCTACGAAACCGGGAATAAGCTCCGGCCTGATGAGCCAGTAGGCCCGGGTGTAAAAGCCTAAAAGACTTTACCTTACCTTTAATGTACAGTATTACTGAACTTTTATTTTGAACTTAACATTAGTCATATATCAATATTTCCTCTGTGTGTGTGTGTGTGTGTGTGTGTGTGTGTGTGTGTGTTTTCTGATTGGTGAGTGAATAAATTAAACATCTGGACTTTTCCACATTAAAACCTATAATGCCCAATGAGAGTTTTGTAAGTGGTTAGCACATCTGTCTCACAGCAAGAAGGCCTGGGTTCCTGCTTGCGTGGGTTTCCTCTGGGTACTCCGGTTTCCTCCCACAGTCCAAAAACATGCACAGTAGGCTAACTGGCTGTACCAAATTGCCCCTAGGTGTGAGTGTGAGTATGAATGGTTGTGTGTGTGTTGGCCCTACGATGGCCTGGCAAGCTGTTCATGGTGTACCCCATGAAGCGGCTTAGAAAATGAACGAATGACAGTTTTGTAAAAATGAACTGTGACCATGTGATCAAAGAAGAGTGTTTATATACTGGATTATAAAAGATGAATCCAGGTTGTGAACATTTCCTGGTAGATTCGTGAGCAGCTGTTAAAAAAAAATTGCCCCAGCATGAAAATTATCATATTTAAATGTATAAAAATAAAGAAAAAAAAATAGCAGAGAAATAAAAAATTAGTGAGTGGGTGTTGTGCATATGGCTACTGAATCTCTCCCTCTCTTTCACCCTCTCTCTCTGTGTGTGAGTGTGTGTGTCTGTGTGAGAGAGAGAGTGTAAGGAGAGAGTGGGTGGTTGGTTGGGTGTTCTTAATATTGAGTTTGTGCATGCATGTGTGCGTGCATCTGTGCAGTGCAGCGATGCAGCTTTGAATAGATCATATAAAGGATCAGATGAAGAAAAAGGGGGGAAATTATTAAACAGAGAAATAAGGAAGGCAATATCGATTCAAGAATAAATCTTGGAAGAGGAAGAAAGGAGGTAGAGCTTTGACGAGTGTATAAAGTGAATAAAGAGAAGAAAACAGGCTTAAACAATGGATGAGAGACAAGAAAATGTGGATGGAGGGATATAAAGATAAAAGAAGAAGGAAGAGAGAATAGGATGAGTGAAGATGGATGGAGGGGAAATAGGATCGAATACAAGAGGAAAGGGGGCTGATGAATGGGGGAAGAAGGCAGAAGAGCATAAAGACAAGGCAAATGAATGAATAAATCTGATGAAAGAAAAGATAAATAGATGTTGGACATGAAAACAGGAGAATAGGAGAAGCGAAGGAGGAGGAGGAGGAGGAGGAAATAAAAACAAAGAAAACCCAAATGTATGACAAAAAAATGGGTAAAGACGACAGGAACACGAGTAGAGGAAGGAGAGGAGATGAGGAAAGACATAAAAGGAGGAAAGAAGATAAGAATAAAGGAAGCAGAAGAAAAATAAGGGGGGAAAAAAGTAAGAGGAGGAACATTAAGAAAAGCGTCATGGTAGCGTTATCGGTTAGCAGGTTAGAACATCTTCCCCACAGCAGGAAGGCCCTGGGTTCCAGTCCCAGGTGCAGGTGTTTCTGTGTGGGGTTTGCATGTCCCCACTGTGCTTGCATGGGTTTCTTCTGGGTACTCCGGTTTCCTCCTAGAGTCCAAAAACATGCACATTTGCCCAATTCGCTGTTCCAAATTGCCGTACCTGTTAATGTGAATGATTGTGTGTGTGTGTTGGGCCTGTGATGGTCTGGTGAGCTGTTCAGGGTGCACCCCGCCTTCGCCCGGTGATGGCTGAGAGTTGAAGAATGAGGGAAGAAAAGAAGAATGAAGGGGACGACACAGTGGCGCAGTGGTTAGCACATCTGCCTCACAGCAAGAAGGCGATTCTGTGTGGCGTTTGCATGTCCTCTCTGTGCTTGCGTGAGTTCCCTCCGGGTACATCGGTTTCCTCCCACAGTCCAAAAATAGCCCCTAGGAGTGAGTTTGAATGGTTTTATGTGTGTTGGTCCTGCAATGGCCCAGTGAGCTGTTGAAGGTGCACCCCGCCTTCGCCCAGAGTCGGCTGAGATGGGTGCCAGCCTCGCCGCGATCCTAACAGCGATGTTTAGGATTAAGCGACTTAGAAAATGAAAGAATGAATGAAGAAAAATGAAGGAGTGATGACTGATTGAGGAAAAGTGAGAAAATGAAAAAAGAAAAGGAAGAAAAGGGTGGAAAAGAAAGTATTGAAGGGAGAGAAGAAAGAATAAAGAAAAGAAAAGGGCAGATAATTGAGAAATGGACAGATGAACTGATAAAAGGGCAAGGAAAGATAGATAGCATGAGGAAAGGAGGAGGAAAGAGTGATGAATGGCAAAGAAAACAGGGACCATGAGGAAAAGTGTTGAATATAGAGAAGAAAAGCATGAGGCAGAAGTGCATGAAAGAAGAATGGTGTGAACAACAGATACAAAGAAAGGCGAGAAACGGATGATGAGAGAATAAAAGAAAACAAGCCAGAAAAGGATGTGTGTGAGCTTCAGCACGGCTACCGTTCGGTCCCCATCCACACACACGGTCTAATGAGCCATGAATGGAGAGAACCTGAGAAAAAATATGAGGAAGGCAGATAAATGAAGGGAGAAAGAAGGGAATAATAGCAGGAGGAGTGTATGCATGACTTAAGAAAAGAGAGGAAGGGATAAAAACAAGGCAGCAACACATTGCTGAGATTCATTAGTGTTACAGAGAGGGGCTGAAGATAAAGTCTATGAGCCATGACACCAGAACAGAATCTCTCTCTCTCTCTCTCTCTCTCTCTCTCTCTCTCTCTCTCTCTCTCTCTCTCTCTCCACCTCTCACTCATTTTCTTCACTCTGTTTCTTTTGGTTTCTTTATCATTTCTGATACTCTCAGTATTTCTGTCTTTTCCTCTTCTACTTTTATCTTGGTCTCTTTCTCTCTCTGTCTTTCTCGTGTCTGTATCTCTCCCAGTCTCTTTCTACTTTCTTTCACTCTGTCACTCTCTCTCTTCTCTGTTTCTACCAGTTTCTTTCATAGATCTGTCTCTCTGTAAGTTTTTCTCCTCTTTGTCTTTTTCTCCTCTCTGTTTCATTCTTCTCTCTGTCTCGTTCTCCTCTCTGTCTCTTTCTCCTCTCTGTCTCGTTCTCATCTGTCTCTTTCTCCTCTCTGTCTCTCTCTCTCCTCTCTGTCTCGTGCTCCTCTCTGTCTCATTCTCATCTGTCTCTTTCTCCTCTCTGTCTCGTTCTCCTCTCTGTCTCATTCTCCTCTCTGTCTCTCTCTCTCTCTCTCTCTCTCTCTCTCTCCATCTCTCTCTCTCTCTCTCTCTCTCTCTCCACCTCTCACTCATTTTCTTCACTCTGTTTCTTTTGGTTTCTTTATCATTTCTGATACTCTCAGTATTTCTGTCTTTTCCTCTTCTACTTTTATCTTGGTCTCTTTCTCTCTCTGTCTTTCTCGTGTCTGTCTCTCTCCCAGTCTCTTTCTACTTTCTGTCACTCTGTCACTCTCTCTCTTCTCTGTTTCTACCAGTTACTTTCATAGATCTGTCTCTCTGAAAGTTTTTCTCCTCTCTGTCTTGTTCTCATCTCTGTCTCTTTCTCCTCTCTGTCTCTTTCTCCTCTCTGTCTCATTCTCCTCTCTGTCTCGTTCTCCTCTCTGTCTCATTCTCATCTCTGTCTTTCTCCTCTCTGTCTCGTTCTCCACTCTGTCTCGTTCTCCTCTCTGTATCTTTCTCCTCTCTGTCTCGTTCTCCTCTCTGTCTCTTTCTCCTCTCCGTATCTTTCTCCTCTCTGGTTCGTTCTCCTTTCTGTCTCTTTCTCCTCTCTGTCTCGTTCTACTCTCTGTCTTGTTCTCCTCTCTGTCTCGTTCTCCTCTCTGTACTTTTCTTTTCATTCTCCTCTCTGTCTTGTTCTCCTCTCTGTCTCATTCTCCTCTCTGTCTTGTTCTCCTCTATCTCTATCTCTGTGAATCTGTGTATGAATCTGTAAAAACAACACTAATAAGAATGTTCACTATCATAAAGGTTGAAAGAGACCAAGCTTATTTTCAACCCATCTATCCATCTATCCATCCACCCTTGCATTCATGTACCAATAGGTTGAGCACATTTTTCTGGTAAGAACTCTTGAAATTAGCAGAAAATTCTAGGCACTGAGAAACCTAACAGTAGCAACATTTCTAATTGAAGTAAATCTGGTACAGTGCAGGTATTTTATATAAATGTGCTTAAATTGAGTGAAATTATCTTATTTTTAGATGTTATTTCTTCTTTAAAATTTATGTAATTCACCAAAAATGTCTATATTTTCATTTATGGTGTTTATCTGACCCTCTTATTCAGAGCAACTTGCACTTATACAACCGAACTCAACAAGGACAGCTTGAAGGTGCTAGAATTCAAGCTCATGACCTTCTGGTTAATAATCCAACATCTTAACCTCTGAATTACCACCGACCACAGGCTGCGTCATGGAAACTCTACTTAACCAGAACTGACCTCAGTTCAAGACAACATGACCTATTTTAAGAAATAAGCCTTTGTCGTTTGGTTTACCAGCTAATTTAAAGAATAAAATTCTTGTGCTCAGATGACTTAAGAGACAAATTTACTTTTTTATTTACGATTCAAGCAAATGTATCAGAAACACTGTGCACTGTAACTGGTAATAACAGTAAACGTGTTTCATAGTGCATTTATTTTGTGCTTTATTTCAAGACTTTTAAATTAATATTGCACGAATAGCGTAATTCTGAGTGGCACGGTGGCGAAGTGATTAGCATGCCTGCCTCACAGCAAGACAAAAGTGTGGACCTGGTGCTCGGCAAGAGCATTTCTGTGTGGAGTTTGCATGTTTGTATGCTTGTGTGGGTTTTCTCTGGGTACTACGGTTTTCTCCTACAGTCCAAAAACATGCACATTAGGCTAATTGGCTAGCTGTGGATGTAAGTTGTGTGTACTGAACTTAGGTAATGGGGAACATAGGACTGGGAACATAGAACTGGGGAAAATAGGTACTGGGAACATAGGTACTGGGGAACATAGGTACTGGGGAACATAGGACTGGGAACATAGAACTGGGAACATAGGTAGTGGAAACATTGGTACTGGAAACATAGGTAGTGGGAACATAGGTACTGGGGAACATAGGTACTGGGGAACATAGGTAGTGGAAACATAGGTACTGGCGAACATAGGCACTGGGAACATAGGTACTTACCGAGGAACACTGGTACTGGGGAACACAGACATGGATCTGATTTGGACCAGTATTCATCTGACAGATTTAACTTTTCTCTATTCATTTCTGTACTTCACTCAAAATTGACAAAAATGGACTTAGCCCACTGTTGCTTTAAGGGGCTCATATATAATTATCTGCCCCTTTGATTGTGCTTATTTGCGCAAATGATTTTACATTACAGTCAACACTATTAATGCTGTTAATGCTAAATTCATCTATTTGAATGACATCATGATTTCTTATTGTTCGTGTGCATGGTGAGATAAACATCATGTGTTTTGTTTGTTTTTTCACCAAAACCTGCATGTGTTTGCTATGCATTTGTGCCTTTGTCACTGTTCTAGGCTGTCTTCACCCCTGTTCTGTCATTGCTTTGTTACCTGAGTGTATTCACCTGTTGTATGTTTGGCTTCTGATGAGTTTGCCTTCTTATCTCTTCTGGGTTTCCAAATCGAACCCAGGACCTTCTTGCTGTGAGGCAGACGTGCTAACCACTACGCCACCGTGCCGCCACAGATTCCCATTTTGTGACTAAAAACTCCAATAAAGGCAAAGCTAACAGCTAAAACAATAAGCTGAAACAAGTAAAAGTGAAAGTTATTTTGATTCAACCTGGATCTACGATGGCGTAGTGGTTAGCGCATCCGCCTCACAGCAAGAAGGTCCTGGATTCGAGTCCCGGGCTTGGGAGTTTCTGTGTTAAGTTTGCATGTTCTTTCCATGCTTGTGTGGGTTTCCTGAGGGTACTCTGGTTTCCTCCTACAGTTCAAAGTCATGCACATCAGTGTAGAACTGGCTGTGCCAAATTGCCCCCTAGGCATGGATGTGAGCGTGAATGGTTGTGTCTGTGTGTTGGCTTGCGATGGTCTGATGAGCTGTTCAGGGTGTACCCCGCCTTCACCCATTTTCCGTCTAATTTGAATTTTATCCTTTGCCGGAAAAAAATAAAATAAAATAAAAATGAAGAGTATGCATAAAGGAACTAACCATCAGACCTTCCAAAGTTTCATTAAATGTGTGTTAGAAACAGAAAAATCACAAACTGATTAAAGGTGATAGAATCTCATCAGGATTCCTGTGATTTGAAGGGGATCTTTTTTTATACTGTAAAACCGTGTTACTGATTCCAAATCCCAGAAATCGTGATTGCAGAGGCTAAAGTTAAACTTTCATAATCATCAGTTCAGTTTTCATTCGTCCTTGCCTGACTCTTCCTTTCTCATACTTTCCTTCTTTTCCTCCCCCTCATCTGTATCTTGTGATTAACCTTGAGAGGACTTTCTGGTAGTGCACCAATTCTCTCTCTCTCTCTCTCTCTCTCTCTCTCTCTCTCTTACTGTCTTACTCTTCTATGCTCCCTTCCTCATCATCCCCCTTTCTCACTTTCTCTCTCTCACCTTCTGTGACTCACCTCTCACCTTTCTCTCTAACTCCCTCCATAGCGGTCTCTCTCTCTCTCTCTCTCTCTCTCTCTCTCTCTCTCTCTCTACCTCTTTCTCTCACACTCACTTCCCTCTGTCAAATCCTTTCAATCCATCTCACACTCTCTCCATAGCTCTCTCTTCGTCACACTTATTCCCCTTTGTCAAATCCCCCCCTCTCTCTCACACACACACACACACACACACACACACACACACACACACACACACACACACACACACATATCTTCTCTCTCTCTCTCTCTCTCTCTCTCTCTCTCTCCCTATGTCTCTCTCTTTCTCTCTCTCTTTCTCGCTCCTACCCCCCCTCTCTCACTGTCCCTTTCTGTTTTTTCCTCCTCTTTGTATCTTTCTCTCCCTCTGTCTATCTGTATGTATGAATTGCATAAATAAAGGAATACATATATAAAGTAATATATTTACGGATATAAATCATCGTATACATGATCACTAATCACAGTGGATGCCCATGCAGGCTTTTTTTCATTAGTTGAGCAAAACAAATAATTGTGTTTATATACTTTTCACTCACCCTCTCACTTATTTTCCAAATTGTTTAGTCCTACTAGGGTCACGGGAAGGCTGGAGTCTATCTCAGCCGATACTGGGCGAAGGAGGGGTACACCATGAACAGCTCGCCAGACCATCACAGGGCAACACAGACACACAACCATCCATACTAACACTCACACTTAGGGTGAATTTGGATCAGCCAGTTATTCTAATGGGCATGTCTTTAGACTGTGGGAGGAAACCAGAAACCAGAGTACCCAGAGGAAACCCATGCATGGGGGAAACATGCATGCAAACTCCACTCAGAAATGCGTTGCACTGCGTGAAGCAAATGGTGGTCACACCGGATAAACCCCACCCCACCCCCCACCTCCCATGAGGTGGATGGATTAACTTGGCAAAGGGGAAGTGGTCACTAACACAGATTTAGACAGATTTGTGAACACTCTTTGAGAGAAATAGGCCTTTTGTGTACATAGAAAAAGTTTTGGATATTTGAGGTCACCTCATGAAAAATTGAAGCATAAATAAAGTGTTGCGTTCATATTTTTGTTGAGTAAATAAAGAATATAAACTGTTTGGTGTTTGACTCTGTTGTGGTTGTGTTTTGTGTCCATTACCGTATGTGCTTTTGGTTGGATGAAAAAACCTCCCTGTTATTTTTGTGGATGATTATGTTCTTGGCACAATCTGAGTAGACCTTGTGGGACTGACGAACAGATCAGGGAAGGTTGTTTTTACTGGTTTGTGGTGGAAGGATTCAGGCTGTTGTTCTTACACTCACTTCAAGAGCTCTAGAAGATGTATATCAGTGGCATCGATCGGGCATCTAAGAATAATTTAATCGAAGTCTGAAGAAAGATTTCAAACTGAAACACTAAGGTTTATTGCCAACTGTTTGTTTTGTGTGTGACCCAAGTTGGTTTTGGTACACCTCAGTTCCTAAAGATTTGGAACGCTGTGTAAATAAAAACAGAATGCAATGATTTACAAATATCATAAACCTATGTTTTATTTATAATAGAACATAGAAAACATGTCAAAAGTTGAAAATGAGACATTTTATTATTTTATAAAAATATTAGATCATTTGATAGCAAAAAATCTGGAAAGAGTCAGCAAAAGGCTGGAAAAGTAAAGTGGATCAGTAACATGATTGGTTATAAAAAGAGCATCCTGCCAGAGGTTCATCAATCTGTGCAACAATTTCAGAAGATGGGGTGGCATGGTGACATAGTGGTAAGCACGTCCCCACAGTAAGAAGGTTTTATAACCGCAATTCCGAAAAAGGTTGTGTAAAATGCAATAGTTGCAAATCACATAAACCCATATTTGGGCAGCACAGTGTCGTAGTGGTTAGCACATCCGCTGAACATCAAGAAGGTTCTTGGCTGAACTGCTTTATCCTGTTAGGGTCGCGGAGAGAATAGAGTCTACTTATACGACTTTGAGCAGCCAGACCATCGCAGGACCAACACACAACCGCACAGGGTCAATTCGGAACAGTCAGTTAGCCTAATGTGCATGTCTTTGGGCTGAGGGAGGAAACCGGAGTACCCGGAGGGTTGTACCTGTGTGTGCACATGTTTATAGATGTGACATTATTACATGCCATTCATTCATTCATTAATTTTCTAAATCGCTTAATTCTAATTAGGGTCGCGGGTAGGCTGGTGCCCATCTCAGCCGACTCTGGGCGAGGGCAATGTACACCATGGACAGCTTGCCAGACCACTGCAGACATGCCATTTAATTTTCATTAATCAATCAAGAACTGTTCTCCTAAAAATACCGCGAGCAATAAACGATCTCACCCACTCTGACAGACTAAAGAGAAAAGTTCAATTGACGCTCCTCATCTCATTAACACACTGATCGATGCCCTGACACATCCAGCATTAATCCCACAAGAGAGTGAGCAGAAGGAGAGTGAAGAGGATGTGCGTCTACAATGATGATCGTGATCCATTATCCATCCTGAGCACTTCAGCTGTCCTGCGCCGGAGTGAATCAGACAGTGTGTTTCCATTCAAATTGCAGCAGCTGCTTTGATCAGAAAACCATATCAGCACATCAGAGAGAGGCACGTCGCTCTTAAGGGAAGGAAATGAAAAGAGCGGTGGTGTTTGAGTCCGTGGTGACGTGCTTTGAGCACAGCGGAGTGAAACATGCTCCTGTTAATCAGCAGATTGGAATTCCTCCTCAGTTGGAATTCCTCCAACACTTGCAATAAAAATGTTCTATTTGTAGTCGGACAGAAGATCAATTAATGACACGAGCAAGTGATACAAAGGTCTCATGTGGTAGTATTCTCGAAAAGTGAGGAAGAACGTAGCCATATCCTAACTATCTACGACAGCACCTTCAGTCGTTTCATCCACTTTAAAAAAGTGGGGAGAGCTAAAGAGTTTCTTGATGGACAGGGAAATCTTTCTGAGCACCGGTGTGAAGGTCCTAACTTCATGTGTTCGGTCCCGTTTGGTAAAGGGATCCAAGCTTGTCAGATCTCCAAAAGATTGAAACTGTTTGAAATAGAAAATGGTGACAGAAGGCTATGCCAGAAATAATGCAGTGCACAAAAAGGTGTTGCCCCAGCCTCGCAAGTCGAAGGTCAAATTGACTGGGAACAAGTGACTGCGGGAAATTACCAGGTCACCCCATTCAAGACTTCTTGATGCATGTCTGCTGGATGGTGAATGACTCCCTTCAGAAGCAGGTTCTGTTTGACAAAAGGACGTCTGCGAGGATGTGGAGAAGAGTGGAGAAATTTTTAGGCATTCATCGCCAGCAAGCCAGAAAAACTATGAGGCATAAACCAGAATTTCAGCACCTGCTCCAACAGCGCTTCACGGAGCAGATGCCCCCCATGGCTGACCACAGACCCATTTGGAAAACATGGTGACAATGTGGCGCTCAAAGTCTCTTGCAGAGATTAATACTCTTGTCTATTGTGGGTTCTGGGAGCCCTGGGACAGTTCCTGTAGCAAACGAATGGAGCATGGCATGGTCATGTGCACACAGCAGGAGTGAAGAGTACCCAGTGTGAGTTCATATGCAGTGAGACATCATGCTGTCTACATCTGGACAGACACAACTTGCTCTCCCACCTGGTACCAGACATTGCGATGGAGTCTTTTGAGCAGAAATTGGACTCATAAGTCACTTATGAACACATTACTGATCAATACAAAGAGCATTTACATTTACAGCATTTTGCCAATGCAGTGTAGATAAGATGGGGGTGATATGCTCGTGTCTTCTGGTTCTAGTAAGAACTCTTGCTGCTGCATTCTGGAC
>JAQMYF010000013.1:4620257-4637888 GCA_030014195.1 Neosilurus mollespiculum | reverse complement strand
ATGACCAGAACAAAAAGACATATCACAAACACATCACAACATCCATCAAAGCAATGAATACACAGCCACAGAGACAGGAAAAGAAAGAAGAAGAGAAAAAAAAAGAAATTTACAAAAATTTAATTTTACAATAAATAAATGAAATAATAACAATTATAACAACAATATATAAAAATGCTTATTTATTTTTAGTACTGACGCTGTGGGTTACATTTTATTTGGCTTCATCCTGTGTTGTGGAGAGTTAGAAGTGAAACAGCTGTCAGGCTCAACTCTGTTAACACCCCACACCCCCACCACACCTACACCCAAACTGATGTATAAATTAAATTAAATAAATGACATTTGTAGCAGGAGAGGTAGAAAGGACGGAGGAGCGGTGACGAGGTGGACCTGCACGCATCATGGCAGAACAAAACAAGGCTATTCAGTGTGGATGGTCCCCCCCCCAGAGAGACAGAAAGAGAGGGAGAGAGAGAGATAAAGAGAGAGGAAAATAAAAGCAGGCAATCTTTGAAAACGCTCTGCACGCTGAATATATTAAAAAGCCGTCATCTCATGCAGATATTGTGGAATGATTACACATTCGGATCCGGCGGAGCCTGGCAAAGTGGGTCTGCGATGATCATCTCTCTCGGCAGGCCTGAAAGGTCGGCCAAGGAAATTAGCATGCTGCATTTTAATGAGAATGGTTCTTAAGTGGTGGGATGCCGTCGAGCGGACGTTTGCTGTTTGCAAACAGTTGTGTTTTGATGCGTTGCTTTTTCTGTCCAGTTTCCCAGCTCGGTCTGTCACTTCCCCAAAAAAAAAAAAAAAAAAAAGCCTGAGAGGGATGAAGACTGAGAGAGGAAAATAACTTCTGAGTGCACTCGAGCAGCCAAGATTTACAGTATTACCTCCTTCAGATCAACATACTCATTTCAAGCTCCAAAAGTGTGCACCTGTTGGATTCTGGGGAGAATAAAAGTAAGTATTTGACTTACTTTGGATGTGGGGGCGTGACCTATTGGACTTGGGATAACTTGAGTTGAGGAAGCCAACTTGAGTAGGTGTTTTTGTTTTGTTGTGTATTTTTGTCCCTACATGCGTCACGAGGAGGCTAAAGCCAGTCTCAGCCGACTCTGGGCGATGGCGGGGTACACCCTGAACAGTCACATTCGGCCACATGAAAAGTGCAGCGGGTGGCAGAGTATTTATTACGACTGGATGGATGCAGTGAGAATGCAGTAAGAGTGTGCTGAGCACAAGGAGCAATCTGATTGGTTGTCATAGGAACACCCAGGCAAATGCATTGGACATGATGTGAGTGTGATCATGGTCGTGGTAAGAAATTAGTGGATACGTGTTTGACGCAGTGAGAACCCGGCATGGACGTAACATGAAAACTGCACCTTTTCCCATTTTGGCCACGCCCCTACAGCATATCATAGGTCCTTCTGGAAGCCATTTGTTGTGAATTCATTTTAGTTTGGAGTCACTCTGCACCAGTAATAGGTTCAAACAGGAGGCGTGACCTGATATTAGGTGCTGGGATTACATGTCAGAAGTGATTTGCAGGATAAAAGGGTTCCGTTTTTATATTAAGTAAGGAATAAAACACGTCATGTTATTATAGGAAAATAATATACATCACTGCGGTGTGAGGAAGTCGAGGTTCATCCACCCTGACTGCACTGAAGTCTGTTATTCCCTCCTATATGCCTGTAATAGATAAGTATTATATAATATATCTCTCTCAATAATATATCTCTCACTCACTCATTTGCTGAACTGCATAATCCTATTAGGGTCATGGGGAGGCTGTAGCTTATCTCGGCCATCACTGGGCGAAGGCTGGGGACACCCTGAACAGCTCGCCAGACCATCAAATACACAAACAACCATTTACCCTCACATCCACACTTAGAACAGCCAATTAGCCTAATGGCCATGTCTTTGGACTGTGGGAGGAAACCGGAGTACCCGGAGAAAACTCCACACAGAAACGGTCTTCACCAATCCCAGAGGTGGACGTGCTAACCACTACCCCACCGTACTGCCCTATGTAATATATAATAGTTTTTTAAAAATCATATTTATTTATTTATTTTTTATTCAATAATTTTCTAAACTGCTTAATCCTAATTAGGGTCGCGGGGAAGGCTGACGCCCATCTCAGCCGACTCTGGGTGAGTTCAGAGTACACCCTGAACATCTCGCCAGGCCATCGCAGGGCAGAAACATGCTGACAGCAACCCAATGACCTACTCTACAAACGACACCAATGGTACTTTTACATTTAAAACAGACAGTGAAAGACATGGCTGGCCTTTGATAACCCAGATGCACCGGGGGGACAGCAGCTCTTTTCCCACCACATGTGACTTCATCAGTCTGCTCTGAGGAACAGGCATGCAATTATTGCAGTCTCTTGTTGCCGTGGTAGGGAAGAAGCCATTATAAGCTCATTTCATCTCAGCCGCTTAAGGTAAGCAACAGGTTAGCATGCTAACCTGAGCTGACTGGTTCTTTCATTACTCTTTTGATAGACTTTTTGCACAAAAAGCAACAGCATTTGATGGTAGGAATGATTAAGCCGTTCTTTTTCCTTCACCAAACGTGACTTTATCAGCCTCGGATCAGGTCTACCTTTCTGGTAACACGTTGAAACACAAGAAACACCAATGAAAACAAGATTCTTCGGGCTTATTTTTTATTGTACAGCATTATAATGAGAATGAGAACTTCTCCAGGTGACTATGAAAAACTGTGTGTCCATCGTTTATATTGAAGCATTATACACCTAGAATAATGTTTCTTTAATCGCAAGATAGTGGAGTGATAAGATCGCACCATTCCCGTGTAGTAAACACAAAGGATTATTGAACACTAATCCAACTGTTATTGTAAAATAAACCCTGACGGGATGATGCGGGACCCTGAGACAAAGCAGAAAAGTCATCGATCACCCTGTGAACGAGTTAGTATCACAGTAATGTCCATCCAGAATCGTGACACCAAAGAAATCAATCATTTGACCCAGAATATCCATCTTCCCATAAATTCTCTTCCACTTATTCAAGGTCGTTTCATAGAGGCACAGGTCAAGGAGGGAAACCCAGGCGTTCCTCCCCCCAACAACACTCTCCAGCTCCTCCTCCTGGGATCCCACGGCGTTCCCAGGCCAGACGAAATATATAATCCCTCCAGCAAGTTCTGGGTCTACCCCGGGGCCTTCTCCCAGTTGCATGTGCCCGAAACACAGGAAGGTGACAAGGAGGCATTTTAATCACATGCCCGAACCACCTCAACTGGAGCAGCAGCTCTACCCTGAGTTCCTCTTAGATGTCTGAGCTCCTCACCCGCAACAAGGTTGTCACACCCTCCGAAGGAAACTCATTTCGGCCACTTGTATCCGTAATCTCATTTTTTGGTCACTACCCAAATCTCATGACTATAGGTCAGGGTTGGGATGTAGATGGACTGTTAAATCAAAAGCTTTGTCATTCGGTTAAGCTCCCTCTTCACCATAATGGACCGGTGCTGCACCCTCACTACCGCTGATGCAGAACCAGTTCATGTGTTTCACCCAGAATATTGATTTTAAAATTATTTTCTTACTTCCATTAGTGACATCAGCACATTCACATCAGCACATTCACCTCACATTACTGTGTGGAGTTCACATGCTCTGCCCGTGCTTGTGTGGGTTTCATCTGGGTACTCCGGTTTCCTCCCACAGTACAAAAACATTCACAGTAGGCTAACTGGATTTTCCAAATCACACCCAGGTGTGAGAGTGAGGGTGAATGGATGTATGTGTGTTGGCCTGGCGAGATGCTCAGGGTGTACCTCGCCCTCACCTGAAGTCGGCTTAGAAGATGAACGTATGAATGAATTCATGATGTGTTTGATAGCCAGGGTGTATTACACAGAGAAAAGTAACAAACCAAGTAAGGCTGTGATTGACCAATCAGAATCAAGTATTCAAAAGATTTGTATTAATACAGTATATTTTTTAGAAACTTATTGTGTTTATTGTGAAATTTAAACTTTGGTTGATGAGAAGCTTTAGTCTTAGCATTGTAGCTATAGTGTAAAAAAAAAACAAACTTATTTAAAAAATGTATTTATTTATTTTTTTAGAAAAACTGTCCATTTAAAGGTAACCATTAGACAAGACAAAGGCCAGTAAACTTTACTAAACGTTACCCTCTCGCCCAAAACCTTTCCTCCTATCGTCGTTCTCTGTCCTTGTTGTGCAAAAAGTGTATACTGTGTTAAAGGCTAACCGCGCTGTAATCATTAACCAGTGCTTTTTAGCAGATCAACACAGGTGGGCTCGTTAAAATTCTAGAAATGAATGATTTGTGCTGCCAGTGTCCACACACAGCCTGTCATCTCTCCGACCCTCATCCTGCCGAAACGGCGGCATGATGAATGATCCTGTCAGCATGCTCACAGTAGCTCGAATGATTTTTTTTCTCCACAGCTGAAGTAAATGACCACTTTAGAGCAGTGAAGGACCAGAATCTGGGTTAGCGCTTTTACATTCAGAGCAGAACAAGAACAAGAACGTGTTGTTCCCCAAAGGCGCTGCAGTGGCGTTCATTACAGTTATCTGGCTGTAGGGCTGTGGCTGGGACTTTATTCGTTCTGCTTGTAGACGAAGAGGAGAGGTCATTAAGTGAACCTTCTTATTCTAAAACTTAATACACCTTATTATCCTGGATATCCTTAAACTCTTACATTTCCATGTTAACATAAAATTAGCAAATTCTGTGCATTTTAATGAATCAATTTTAAAAAGAACAAGATCACTCAGAGAGCGCAAACCTCTGCCAAGCCCAGCAATTCCCCATATGAACAATTCGTTCATTTATTTGCAGAACCGCTTCATCCTACTACAGTCATGGCGAGGCTGAAGCCTATCTCTGCTGACTCTAAGTGAATGTGGAATACACCCTGAATAGCTCGCCAGTCTATCGCAGGGCAACACACACACCCATTCACATGCACAACAACGCGCAATTTGCAACTGCCAATTAGCCTAATAAGCATGTCTTTGGACTGTGGGAGGAAACGGGAAAACTCAGAGGATACCCAAGCAACCATGGGAAAACATACAAATTCCACACAGAAACACCCTCATCAAGCTCGGGACTCGAAACCAGGACCTTCGTGCTGTGCGGCAAACGTGCCAACTACTACACGTTGCCGCCCCTAATGTGCATGTCTTTTGACTGTGGGAGGAAACCGGACTACCTGGAGGAAACCCATGATAGCATGGGGAGAACATGTAAACTGCACACAGAAACGCTGAGCCCAGGAGTCAAACCCACGTCCTTCTTGCTGTGAAGTAGATGCCACCGTGCAGCCTCATATGAACCAAAATGTAAAAAATTGCCCTATCTTTCAATGTTAAAGAATTAAAAAATTAAAATATTCCTGGAGCCAGAATTTCCTGGATATAGATCATCTTCAAGATGAAATGGAGTCTTCCTTGTCTGAATCTCCACCTCTAGTAGAAAGTAGAATGATTTAAAAAAAAAAAAAAGATTTTTTTAATTGTGTAATTCTACTAATGTCCTGTTAGTCCCTCCCATTGTCCAAAGACATACAGTACACATTAGGTCATACTGGTTACTCTAGATTGCCCATAGGTGTGAATGTACGTGTGATAGTTATTTTTTTCTTTCACCCAGTGTCAGCTGGGATTGGCCCCAGCATCCCCATGACCCTGACGGATAAGCAGTATAGATAATGGATGGATGGAAGGAATAAAGTATGAAGGCTGGATTAGTTGATTCTCTTTTATTCCTCTTATAGCATGTCACAGCAATTTGCCAACTTCCATTTCATTTGTTAAAAGAATTATACACTGCATTTTTTTCCACATTTATTGTTACATATAATTTTGGGTAACGTCTATGAAAGAAGAGATATTTAAGTTTCTTTTTTTAATGTTATATAAGCTATAAAGAGTTGTCTCCTCCTTTTTTCTCTCTCTCTCTCTAATGAACTTATTATGCCAAAAAAAATTAACAAGAAACTATTAAAGAAATTACTACATACATAATAATACATACATACACAAATAATAGCAATAAAAATTATGGTAATTAATTAATTAATTAATTAATTCACTTTTATCTGAATTAATAATTTTATTTATTTAAATTTTAGTAAAACAGTAAATAACTTTTTCTTTAAAGAATCTTTTATAAATAATGACACAATATTCTTACTATAGTAATAATAATAATAATAATAATAATAATAATAATTATTATTATTATTATTATTATTATTATTATTATTATTACTATAGTAAAGATAATTGCATTATATATTAATGCATTATATATTAATATAATTGCATTATATATATAATACTATAGCAAAGATAATTGTTATTATTATTATTATTATTATTATTATTATTATTATTATTATTATATTTTCAGCATTAGACAGACACACTTATCCAGACTGACTTTACAGAAGCGATTGAATGTAACATTTTATTTATGTATTTATTTTGTTATTTATATACAGCTGAGCAGTTGAAGGTTAACTCACCTGCTCAAGGGCAACATGGCAGTGATAGGATTTGAAGTGATGATCTTCTGATCAGTAGGTCAGTGTCTCGCTCATTGGGGTACAAGTGTATATTGGAAAGAGTGCATTAATATAAACCTAGGATTTGGTGGGAGCTGCATTACTATCAGAGCTGTTGTTATTTGCTGGAGAGGGAGTGTGGTGGAGTGTGGTAGTACCTGCATATCAGCATGGCTGCGATTCGGTTAGAGGCTAAAGCCTGGCATGCAGGTGGAGTGGTTAGCACATCTGCTTCACAACAAGAGGGTTGTGGGTTTGAGTCTCAGGCATTTCTGTCTGGAATTTGCTTCTTCTCCTCGTACTTGAATGGGTTTCCTCTGGGTACTCTGGTTTTCTCCGGTTTCCTACTAGGTTCCAAATCAACCTAGCTGTTCCAAATCACCCCTAGGTGTAAGTGTGAATGATTGTGTGTGTGTGTTGTCCCTGCAATGGTCTGGTGAGCTGTTAAGGGTGTGCCCCACCTTCGCACAATGTCGGCTGAGACAGGCTCCAGCCTCTCCATGACCCTAGAAGGATTTGAGAAGTGAGTGTGGTGGCATACACACATTGATACATCCCAGTGCTGTTATCACACAATATCCACACTCTTGGAACACTGCTAGACCAATCATATTACTAGAATGAACTGGTAATAAACAATTATGCATTGAAGGCGAGGTCGATGTCACTGAATAGACCCGACACGAAACGTTGAGGGGACTATTCAACTCAGCAACATCCACCGAACTAGTTCTGATATACAGCATCATTTAAAAAAGATTTCTACAGAGATATACAGTACATGTATTGTACATAATATCCGGGATGATGGCGATCCCTCCCAGCAGTACTCCGACTCACTTGGACTTTCTCTGCAACGTCAGTTACCTTACAACTGGGACTGGTTTTATCCAATCTAACACTGAACATGACTGACCCACAATACGCCCTCTTTAAAAATCAGACAACACTTTTGCTCCTGGTGTTCATGGCATTGCTAGTTACTATGAACAGTTTATATACTGGAATCTAAAATAAAAAAAAATATATATAATTACAGGGCGTCACGGTAACGTGGTGGTTAGCAAGTCCGCCACACAGCAAGAAAGCCCTGGCCTGGGTCCGATTGGGCTTCAGCATTTCTGTATGGAGTCTGCATGTTCTCCCCATGCTAGTGCGGGTTTCCTCCAGGTACTCTGGTTTCCTCTCACAGTCCAACGACATGCACATTTAGCTAATTGGCTGTTCTGAATCGCCCCTAGGCGTGAGTGTGAATGCTTGTTGTGTGTTGGCCCTGTGATGGTCTGCCAAGCTGTTCATGGTGCACCCCACCTTCACCCAGTGTCGGCTGAGATGGGCACCAGCCTCCCCGCAACACTAATTAGGATTAAACGGTTCGGCAAATGAGTGAGAGTAAGTGAGAGTGTAAGGCTAATCCCACAGGTCCAGATGTTGTATGTATCTGTACACTGGTTGTGTGATTTCTGTTTACACACACACACACACACACACACACACACACACACACACACTTCCTCCCTGGATCATTAGTCGTGGGATTGTGAGAGTTTGACTCCAGGGTAATATCCCACCACTGGGAGCCTAACACACACCAACCCTGAGCCACAACTGGCCGGTCAGTACGCCTCTCACACTCTTTCATGACTCTGTCTGACCTCGCTGTGTTTAACTTATCGCTCCATAAGAATGATAAGAATTATAACACATATTAACTTCCCACCAGGAATTATTCACAGAGTTATGTTTGTGTAAGGTAAAGCCAAGGATAAAAAAAATTTTTTTGACTCAAATACAGTAATACCTCAAAACTCTTATTAAATTTGCACCTGGAGGCCATTTGAATCCTAAACAAGTGCGAGTTCCAAAGCATTTTCCCCCATTAATAGTACTGAAAACTTAATCAATCGATTCCCAGACCCTCATAAATACCCATTTTAACTCCCAAAACACATAATTTGAAGCAGAATGAAAGAAATCTCTTCCAAATCTCCTTTTACACTGGAAGTATGCAGATTTTTATCATGTACTTACGTCTTTGAGATTGCAATCTGCTAAAATGCGTTCGATAGCTTGCATTAGCCTGTTTGAAAAGGTCACTATCTCGCAAGAGTGTGAGATCACAAGAATAGGATGTGGATGTTCCAATAAGACTAGAAAACGGCAATAATAACAGTATGCAGATATTAAACTAGAGCAGCACAGTGGCATAGTGGTTGGCACGTCTGCTTCATAGTAAAAAGATCCTGTGTTCGATTTCCATGCTTGGGTGTTTCTTTGTGGAGTTTGCATGTTTTCCTCGTTTGCATGTTTTACCCTTGGCTTTTTCCCTTGTGTGGGTATCCTCCAGGTAAACCGGTTTCCTCCCACAGTCCAAAGACATGCATATGAGGCTGATTGATTGTACCATATTGCCGCTAGCTGTTCAGGGTGTGCTACATCTTCGCTCAGTGTCATCTGAGACAGGTCCCAACTTCCTTGCGACCCTAGTGGGATTAAGCAGTTGAGCAAATGAGTGAGTGAGAGTGAATAGTTTGGGTTTAATACTCCTTAAAGCTAAAAACCACAGCAGTAAATGCCCTATTTAATGCATAAAACAAAACCAAAAAAAACATTATATTCATAGATAAGAACAATTAAAAAGGAAACCAATGCAATAAAATGTTTAATATTTATACTGTAACTGCATTCACCTTAGTAAGGTAAGCAAAATCCGACAGTCAAACACCTCTCTCATGCTTTGCAGGAATTTCTTTTTCACCTAGTCTTCATGGGTGAATGCACTGGAGAGTTCTGTGGTCTCATGCATGAACCTGATAACCCACATGCTCCCACATACAATATAATTCTTAGTAATAGTGATTCTTAATAATTTAATTAATAATAATAAAAAAAATAATATGAGACATACATTCATTTGTTCATTCATTTTCTAAGCTGCTTAACCCTAATTTGGGTCGCAGGAAGCTGGCGCCCATCTCAGCCGACTCTGGGCAAAGGAGGGGTACACCCTGAACAGCTCGCCAGGCCATCGCAGGACCAACACACATACACATAACATTTACACTCACACTCACACCTATGAAAGATTGGGGACAGGCAATTAGCCTACTGTGCATGCTTGTGTTAGTGTTCCAAGAAAATTTCGACTTTTAGGATGGAAACTGCTTTCAAGTTGTGCGTCCTTTGGGGTATTGATGTTCCAAGGTATTTCTGTAATTACTCTTTACAACCGTAGTGAGCAGAAAAGCATCTCCTAATGCAGACACTAAATTCAATACAAAACCACAATCAGTACAACATCCACTTACAGCACTATATTGTATAGAGCAGGGGGCATGGTGCTAGTGGTTAGCAACATTAGGCTACTGGCTATTCCATATTGTCCCTTGGCTCGATGCAGAGTGGCGCCCCTTGAGTTATACAGTATAACGTCTCTCTGGTGAAGAGAGAGATACGTACGGCCATAGTTAGGACTACGGCTCATGAATAATGAATGAGGAAACTACCCTGTGTGCCTTGATGTACTAAATGTACTAAAGTAGGAAGATATGTGTCCTTCCTAAGCACCCATGACACCCCCACAGACGAACACCACGAAGACCTCATTGTGTCCTGAAAGACACGTGGGTAGGTCACTGATTTTGGTGAATGCAGTGAATGTGTGTGATCAAAATGGAAAAATGCAATCAATTAGTAAGTGATGATGTCACAGAGAGGTTCCTCTCTGGGAGTGTAGGGCCTTTCTCTTTGAAATCATCACCTACACTGGTGGGTGCTAGAGTCTTAACTAGAAGCTTTAGCTTTATGCACTTCTAGTTATGTTCTTACTGTGTCCCGATTCACCCTCGTTCACACTACGTTTATTTCCCAAAACATTTCTGAAGTTCAACCTCGTCCTGAAGTCCATGGAGATGATACCGCGTCCTTATTGGTTTGTCCCATGTTCCTGCTGTTTTTATTGCGTCAAACCAAATTTTTGAGGACGTAGTTGGAATGTTGCCGAGTGTGACGGTGGTTTACCAGGGTTTTAGATTAAAAGTGACAACACAAAGCAGTTTTGTAAGCATCTCAAGATAAAAGTGTCCTCTGTACACTGTTAATGCAAATGGAAATGGAAATGTAGGACGGGCTGATTTTTATTTCCTGGTTCATGCAAAACAGGAGCTATCAGTGTTATTTGGACTATCTTGGCTTAGTGAATGCTCTTTTGGCTTAAGGAATTTTCTTTTATTTGCATGTAGCCAGGCTTTTATGTCAGAGGTGACACGCAGCATGACTGGCAACCTTTTCATAATGTTTCAGTGTTTTTTTTATGAAAACCGAGGCATCAGAAATGCCCCAGGAATTCATTTTTGGGTTTAAAAAGTACCACTCGTATTCACATCATCACTCACTCACTCACTCATTTGCTAAACCGCTTACTCCTCGGGAAGGCTGGGACCTTTCTCCGCTGACACTGGGTGAAGGTTGGGTACACCCTGAACGGTTCACCGGACCATTGAAGGCCCAACAAACACTCACCAATTAGCATAATGTGCATGTCTTTTAACTGTGGGAGGAAACTAGAGTATCCTGAAGAAACCCAAACAAGGACGGGGAGAATATACAAACTACACACAGAATTACCTAAGCCCGGGACTTAAACCCAAGAATTTGCTGTGAAGCAGACGTGCTGCCCACTACGCCTCCATGCCGC
This sequence comes from Neosilurus mollespiculum, assembly GCA_030014195.1. Lineage (NCBI taxonomy): Eukaryota > Metazoa > Chordata > Actinopteri > Siluriformes > Plotosidae > Neosilurus > Neosilurus mollespiculum. The sequence goes on along the minus strand of JAQMYF010000013.1, from coordinate 4,626,592 downwards.
CCGCATTCACAACACAGAGTCATGAAATCAGTACAAAGCAGAACATCGTCTCTTCGAACCGCCGTCATGTTTAGCGTGTTGCTGGGCTCTTCCTTTATGCTATAATGTCGTGTAAGTCATGTGGAGCTAATTATTATTCGGTTAAATTAAGCATATGATCAGGCTCTCATCCACGCTCTTGAGTTCTTCAGTATAGAGACTTGTGTACCGGTCTGTAGAACTGAAGTGCTATTAATGTAAATTGGGTTCTTGACCTGCGAAGCGCTTCGTCAGAGATTAAAAGAGTGGTAGGAAAAGTGGTGAGAGTCTGAGTCTTTCTACTGAAGAATGTGAGCAGAACACGAAGATGCAGAAATTAAATCGGTATTCATTCATTCATTCTGATCGCGGGGAGGCTGCCACCCATCTCAGCCGACTCTGGGTGAGGGCGGGGTACACCGTGAACAGCTCGCCAGGCCATCGCAGTGCCAAGACACATACAACCATTTACACTCACTCTCACACCTAGGGGCGAGTTGGATCAGCCAAGTAGCCTACCGTGCATGTTTTCGGACTGTGGGAGGAAACCGGAGTACCCAGAGGAAACCCACGCAAACATGGGGAGAGCATGCAACTTTTAGACAGACCCCAGGTATAGAACTCAGAACCTTCTTGCTGTGAGGCGAACATGCTAATCACTGCACCACCATGCTGCCTATTTAGGTCATTATAGGAGCAATAAAATAGTTCTGGACATGCTGTTATAGAAATATAATCAATAACTATACTCTTAAGTATTTAAAAGGAAACCCACTCAAGCACGGGGAGAACATTCAAGCTCCACAAAGAAATGCTTGCTGCAAGGCGAACACTGTCCAGTCTAAACAACATGCCATGGCGTATAAAGAGGAGTATGGATGCAACATGCACGTTAATTGGAAAAATCCAAAATCACAATCCCAGCTCGTGGTCACAAAACAGGCGTTGGCCACTCGATCAGGTAAACAGTTCATCAAAGGAAAGGCACAAACGTGAAACAATGAAATGTTGCCAATCAGAGGTCATTCACAATATTGGCAATGTTAGAGGTAAGGCTGAGTTCAAGGTCAAAGTAGCACAAGTGGTCGTACACTTGAAATCAGGACACTATTACACTCAGTAATGCACTGGAAACAACACAGGAGCTTAGATTTACAAGGAGTACACGCGAAACAATGTCCTTATTTACTGTGGTGGTAATTATAGGTATTGCTGTCATTCGTAAAGAGTAGGCTGCATTGCCGTCAACGTTTTCTGCCCTGCGATGGCCTGGCGAGCTGTCCAGGGTGTACTCTGCCCTCGTCAGCTGAGATGGGCGCCAGCCTCCCCGTGACCCAGATTAGGAATTAAGCGGTTCAGAAAATGGATGGATGGATGGTAATTACAGGTAAGGGGTGACAGGTGTATTTCGGGCCACGTGACATGAGGGTTAGAAATCAGGTCACTGAAATCAGGTAAGGGAATGCTGGGTACTGTAGTGTGCATGCTGGAAAGATAGCAAAGATGTTGTGTCAGAGAGCAGATGGTTGACGGTTGTGTGTTTGCCCTGCGATGGTCTGGCGAGGTGCTCAGGGTGTACCCCACCTTCATCCAGAGTCAGCTGAGATAGACTCCAGCCTCCGCACAGCCCTAGTTGGATTAAGCGAATGAGACAAATGAGTGAGTGAGTGAGTGAGTAGTTTTGATAGGAAGTGTGGCGTAATACACACAGTGAAACGTCTTTGTGCTGTTATCATGAAATATCTGCTCAGCAAATAAGTGAGAGAATGTCACAGCACACATTGTGATGATAATTTCATCATCAGTCCATGCAGACAAATTCTGTATTCATACGGATTGTCTGCATTAGCTGCGCATGTGTGAAATTGAGCATGCAGGAATACTCCCTGCAGCAGCAGGCGAAGTGTGAAATAGGGAACGTCCATTTAAGTATACTCAGGCCCTAAAGTGGTTTTCTTTTGTCTGTTGCACCTGTGTAAGCTGTCACATGATGATGCGTTATATTTGTACACAAAGCTTGCACAGACACTTCCGAAACAATTTTATGAAGTTATATTTTATGCTGTAAGGGGTGCAGTGTGCTTAGTGAATTATAGACTCGCCTACCAACTAGTGAGGAAGACGTTATAGATTTTGTATGAAAAAATAAAAAAAATCACATTTTTAAAACAAAATATGCATCCAGACACATTAAACATACAAAAGCACTAAGAAAGTCCAAACCTCTACCAAGATAAACAAATAAAAACAACAACAACAACTACAACAACAACAAGCGCAGTGATTAGCACGTCTGCCTCACAGCAAGAAGGTCCTGGGTTTGATTCCCAGATTGGGCGTTTCTGTGAGGAGTTTGCATGTTCTCCCCATGCTTGCATGGGTTTCCTCTGGGTACTCTGGTTTCCTCCGACAGTCCAAAAACATGCACAGTAGGCTAATTGGCTGTTCCAAATCGCCCCTAGGTGCGAATGTGAGCGTGAATGGTTGTGTGAGTGTAGGCCTTGCGATGGCCTGGTGGCCTGGTGTAGTCTGCCCTCACCAGAGTCGGCTGAGATGGGTGCCAGCCTCCCCGCAACCCTAATTAGGATTAAGTGGCTTAGAAAATGAATGAAAGAATAAATGAATAATAAATAAATAAATAAAATAATGATAGTAGTAATACAATAATACCTTAAAGAACACAGCAGGCCCAGCAGGGGGTAAAATGACACCTTAAAATTTCTTCTATCTTACAAATGTCAAAAATCATTAAAAAAAAATTCCCAGATCCAGAATTTGATTCGGATCATCTCCAAAATCATTCTTGTCCAAAAGCCCCAGCTCTGGTAGAAATTGTATCAAATTCCACACTTATTCACGTGTTGTGTAATCCTGCTAACAGGGAAACACAAGTCGGGGGTAATACATAACCTCCTGGTGAAAGAAATCCATTTTGGTTTCTTGTTAGATCAGGGATGTCCAATCTTACGCGCAAAGGGCCGGTGTGGGTGCAGGTTTTCACTTCAACTAAGCAGTAGCCACACCTTCCACCTGTTTCAATCAGTGGTTAATAAAAAAGAAAAGCTAGAAAAAACTAGATTGTGCATTAGTGTTTCAATTTTAAAGCCAAGTGGCAGCCATCTTGGTGAGGCCACCTTGCGTTAAAATCTCAAAAATGGAGCTGTTGAAAGCCAACATAGCTCAGAAACCCTGAAAATGTTACTGCTGACGGTCAGAATACCTTAAGTTCATATAACATTACCGATAATTTCACTGACATTTGTAATTATTTGAAAAAAAGGTGTGGTCTCACCAAGATGGCAACGGTCTGGCTTCAAGTTTTGCCACATGCAAACAATAGGACACACGATCCAATCATTTTCTGAGATCAGTAGTTCACACAGGTGGAAGGTGTGGCTCCTGCTAGGTTGAAGTAAAAACCTGCACCCACGCCCGCCCTTGGTGGATAACTTTGGACATCCCTGTGTTAGATGAACATAAAATCAAAACCTCACTCATTGGCCGAACCGATTAATCCTACAAGCGTGGCGGGGAGGCTGGTTCCCATCCCAGCCGACACTGAACAGCTCGCAAGACCATTGCATCCAACACACACATGACCATTCACACCCTTACTCACACCCGGGTTTCATTCGGAACAACCAGTTAGCCTAATGTGCATGTCTTTGGACTGTGAGAGGAAACCGGAGTACTTGGAGGAAACTTATGCAAGCACCAGCAGAGCATGCAAACTCCACACAGAAACGCCCGTTCCAGGGACTTGGCCCCAGAACCTTTTTGCTGAGTGCCCACTGTATCAATCAAAGAAAATATAGAACTTTTACAACATCAGAAATTTCCCAGGACAGTTTATTGTTGTTGTTGTTGTTGTTGTTGTTGGTTAAAGGAAATTCTTGCTGTAAGGCGGACGTTGTAACCACTACAATACAGAAAACAAGGAGTGTCCACTACTTTAATCAACAGGATTAGGAATGTAATAGCAGTGTGTTCAATCATTATACACCCCTCATGTACACATGTAAGAACAGTATGGTAATCAATGTAGCCTGAATAAAGCCGAATCTACCTCTTAAGGCCATTTCTGCTGTAGGTTTAACACCATGTCATGGCTCGGTAACCATACATGGTTAAAAATGCTCACTATCACATTCGACAGAGTGATATCATTATGAACGCTCATCTCAGAGTGGGTGTGAGTATGTGTGTGTGTGTATGTGTGTGTGCACGCATAGATGGTGTTTGGCAGAAAACTCTGTAAAGTATGTGTGGGGTGTGAATGAGCGTGGAGTAATATCAGAGCTGCCGGACGCTGGGCCGAGCTCCAGAGACACATGCTCGATGTGCTATTTCTGGGGTTTTGATTGGAACGGGGTTACCCTCAGTCACCTTGTCCAAAGGTTTCTACTTTAGATAGAGTGCACGCTCGACACTTCATTTAATAACACAGACCCTGTCTGAGTCAGTGTACCACGGTAAAACAACAGCAAGGCAGCTGTTTAACGAGAGTTTAAGGGGTTAAATATGAAATACAGCCTGTTGTAGAGTATATAATCTTTCCACTGGCATTTGTAGGGTTTGCAAACAATTATTCCAATTCAAGGACACGAAAACCACGTAAACCATACTTCTCACAATAAAAACCCGCCGTAACCCAGTGCACAAAGCAATAAAACTCCCACAACCATAAAAACAGTCGGACATAAGGACAGCGGATGTGTGCAAACCGTACATCCGAGCCATGATGGTGTCGAACTAAAATGATTTTTGTTAACATTATTGGATTATTGAAAATTTTTTATGAGTGTATTGGGGTGGCGTAGCGATTATGTGCATTAATGTTGTTATGATTAGAACAGTCCAACAACATGCACAGTAAGCTAAATGGCTGTTCCAAATCGCCCCTAGTTGAGAGTGTGAGTGTGAATGGTTGTATTTTAATTTTTTTTCTGTGATGGCCTGGTGAGCTGTCCAGGGTGTACCCCTCCTTTGCCTAGAGTCGGCTGAGATGGGCGCCAGCCTCCCCGCAACCCTAGTTAGGATTAAGCTGCTTAGAAAATGAATGAATGAATAAATAAATCAACATCTTAAAACATATTTTGCCGTGTCTGGGAGAACTTGGCCGAAGTCAAAGTCTTTACTTTTAAGGTTTCTGCATTTTTAAGAAGCATGTTGTGCACTGAAGTTTTCTAGCAGTAAATTTTAGCGGATTACCTGCAGTATTTTCAGAGATACAAAAAATATTCAAGTTTTTAAAAGCTGGGGGATGAAGTTATAAAGTGATTGTGATGATGGCCTTATCTGTAGGAAGTAATCATGAGTTAAAACATGTCCTTATCACTGAGAAATAATCCCTGAAATCTGACCCCAGCCGAAGCTGCACCGATTCCACCAGTCTAATGTATCTGACCTCGTTACACCGTATGGATGAAGATGGAGTCCGATACATTAGTACAAAGTGAACCAGTAGTTCATCAACAGAACAACATCAAACAACAACGGGTTCCTCTGAGGCAGAAATAAACCAGGGGCATTTAATGTACAGACTGTTTACTTAAATAGAATTACAGATTGTTGGGTATAAAAACTCTGGTAACAGCAGAAGTTCTAATTCAATTTTTTTAAGTAAAAGGCAACAGGTACAGACTCGCTCATGTAGCCCAAACAATTGATTTGTGTAATATCCTATATCATTTCCACCACTTTTAAAAAACAGGCCATTTCTGGAAAAGAGGAGCTGTCTGGTTTTCTAGAACATTCCTTTTTTTTGTAGTGTGTGTGTGTGTGTGTGTGTGTGTGTGTGTGTGTGTGTGTGTGTGTTACCACGTCCTCCTGCACAGAAGGAAGGTCCTTGGCTTCATTCACTCAGGCGTTTCTGTGTGGAGGGAGTTTGCATGTTCTCCCCATACTTGCGTGGGTTTCCTCTGGGTACTCCGGTTTCCACCCACGGTCCAAAGACATGTTCATTAGGCCAATTGGTTGTTCCCAATTGCCCCTAAGTGTGAGTGTGAATGGTTGTATATGTGTTGGCCCTGTGATAGGCTGGTGAGCTGTTCAGGGTGTACCCCACCTTCTCCCAGTGTTGGCTGAGATAGGCACCAGCCCCTCTGTGGCCCTAATAGAATTAAGTAATTTGGCAAATGTGTAAGAGTCGAGAAAAAAAAAACGAGTGAGAGTCATACCCAGAGGAAAACTACACAAATAAGGGACATGCAGACTCCACGCAGGGCGGCACGGTGGCGCGGTGGTTAGCACGTCCGCCTCACAGCAAGAAGGTCCTGGGTTCGATTCCCAGCTCGGGCGTTTCTGTGTGGAGTTTG
>JAQMYF010000013.1:4601423-4619362 GCA_030014195.1 Neosilurus mollespiculum | reverse complement strand
GCCTTGCGATGGCCTGGCGAGCTGTCCAGGGTGTACCCCGCCCTCGCCCAGAGTCGGCTGAGATGGGCGCCAGCCTCTCTGCGACCCTAAGTAGGAATAAGCGGTTCAGAAGATGAATGAATGAATGAAGATTCCACGCAGAGACTCCCTCGCTGAGCTCGGGACTCAAACCTAGGCCCTTCTTGCTGTGTGGCTTCCCATTGCCCCTAGTGTGTGTGTGTGTGTGTGTGTATGTGTGTGTGTGTGTGTTTTTATGATTACATGTATGTATTTACTTTGGACCGGTAAAAGACACTCATTTCCCTTGTGGAATTAATACAGTACAAAAGGAAAGAAAAGGAAAGGTGGTCACAATCTGGCAACCTTTTTATTGACTGTACTATCCACCTATCTTAGCTTACCTTACTTACTTTCCTTCTCCACTGAAAATATTCTTAGTCCCAGTATGGCTTAGCACAAATCCTGCCCATATGGACCTCTATTAGCGCTTATAGTTGCACTTTCCATTGTTGACCACTAGGTGCAATAATAACCCTAGATTTGATTGTTAGTTTTTCAGAAACCCCCAGTGCAGCTAACTGGGTTATCAAAGGTCAGCCATGTCTCTCACTGTCTGTGGTGAGAGGCATGTAAAAGAACCATTGCTGTCGTTCGTAAAGAGTAGGTCATTGGATTGCTGTCAGCGTGTTTCTGCCCTGCAGAATTCTAATAATAATTTTGGGGCGGCACGGTGGCACAATGTTTATCACGTCCGCCTCACAGCAAGAAGGCCCAGGTTCGATTCCTGGACTCGGGTGTTCCTGTGTGGAGTTTGCATGTTCTCCCAGTGCTTGTGTGGGTTTCCTCCGGGTCCTCTGGTTTCCTCGGACAGGCCAAAAACATGCACTGTATGCTGACTGGCTGTTTCAAATCTCCCCTGGGTGTGATTGTGAATGGTTGTATGTGTGTTGGCCCTGCAATGGCCTGGTGAGCTGTCCAGGGTGTACTCTGCCCTCGCCCAGAGTCGGCTGAAATGGGCGCCAGCCTCCCTGCGACCCTAATTAGGATTAAACGCTTCAGAAAATGAATGAATGAAGGTATGATTAAAAAAACCCAGTCATGCTGTATTGAGCTTCAGAGGACGACTTCATAAAGAATTCCATTGGTTACGCTGAAATAAACAGCGGCGCTCAGACATCTTCTCCTCTTAACGAGCCGGCACTGTAGGACAGTGTGGGGGCCAGTGGTGGAGTGGTTAGGGTGCCGGGCTTATGATTGGGAGGTCAAGGGTCCAAATCCCAGTTAGACCCCACCATGTTAAGACCCCTGGGCAAGGTCTTAACCACAAGTGTGCCTTTGTTGACACAGCCCTATATACATGGGTACCAGTAAAAATACTGGGAAGGTAACCTGCGATGGAATAGCGTCCCATCCAGGAGGAGTTGAACTCCTAGTCGCTTCATGCTACAGAAACTGGCTCTGGTGTAAAACAGACTTTACCTTACTGAAGGAGAGCGGACTGATGGACAGCGAGAGTCTGAAAATGAATTGCTATGGAGTGGAGGTTGACGTTAAGAGAGATTGAGAATGAAAGGTTGGGAGAGGAGCGATGTCTAGATGTCTGTGAGGTGAAGTAGTAATGAAAGAAGCAAGTGATGGTTACACCCGAGGGATATGAGCTTGATCCAAAATTCAGGTCTTATCACACGCCGATGATCAGGGGTGATAGGTGGGAATCCGATTTTTTTTTTTTTGCTGTTGTTTTATTTATTTGGCTCCTCCACATTGTTTTAAAGTGTGCATGTTTGTCTCTTTAGGTGTGTGTGTGTGTGTGTGTGCGTGTGTGTTCTTACACTGAAGGGTAGAAGGGAGGAAAGGTGTGAACTTGTGCCTCTGTGAAGTGCATTTAGCTTGACATTGTAATAGTAGGTTTCTATACCTCGCTCTGTATGTTCGTCCCTCCAGCATGCTGTGAATTGCAAGATGAAGGACCCCGGATAACACCGGAGCATGTGTTATTCTCAATGTGGTTCCCAGAGGGATGCCATTGTCGTTCCTGTGAGATCTCTCAACCCATATCCATCACTCATTACGTCTCCATGGCCACAGAGATGCTCCATATCGCTGTTAAAGGCTCACTGACACGCCTATCGTGTAGTTCTCAGAAGATCTCAGAACATTTTGCATTTCCGTACAGTGACAATGAACAATCAGTGGACCTCATTATCAAAAGTGAATTATGGGTAAGATTGGATGTTATATGTAATTTCTTTTTTTTTTAAGAATTAAGTGGCGCTCTGGCTCTCTTGCCCAGAACATTAAAGGTTTCCATTAGTTGATGTGTTTTATCTTCTATTATCAGGTCATTTTGGTTGAATTAAAATATTTTCCTGGCAAAACCACCCCAAGTCACAGGCTTAGTATTTCATATTCACCTGTTTTACATCTTGTTTTGGCCTGGCCGTTCAACCTGGATTTGTAGAAAGTGGAAAAGTTTGAGGTCAAGTGTTAAGGAATAGAAGAATGGACACTATTTCAAGAGAAATAAAATATCGGTGCCCGGTGCAAAGGACATTAACACTCACATACAGGAGTAACCCTGAGTTTACACTAGGGCACGATGTCCGCGATCTCCACAATGCAAAAAGCATGGAGCTGCACGATTTATGATCACGCTTGGAGGACGATTGGGGTATAAAAGGGCGGCAGGGTGCATCCAAGAGATGAAACATGTTTCCGAGTTCATCAAGGCCCCCTGTGATGGCGCATCAAGTTATTTTGTTATGCTCTGTTAAGGTCTGTTAAGCTCTAATGCGCTCTACTACGATTCCCATGTTCTTTCACCAGTGAAGTCAAATTGTAATACATTGTAATAATCATGGCAAAATGTTTGCCACAGTCAGTCCGACCATCACCAATCCACCAAGTTCCCTCAAGATCATCACGAATCCACCAAGTTCTTTTAAGATCATCATGATTCCACCAGGTTCCATCAAGACTAACACAAATCCACCAAGTTCCTTTAAGATCATCACCAATCCACCAAGTTCCCTCAAGTTCAGTATGATTCCACCAAGTTCCATCAAGATCATCACGATTCCACCAAGTTCCCTCAAGATCATCACGATTCCAAGAAGTTCCATCAAGATCATCACCATTCCACCAAGTTCCATCAAGATCATCACCATTCCACCAAGTGCCATCAAGATCATCACCATTCCACCAAGTTCCCTCAAGATCATCACGATTCCACCAAGTTCCATCAAGATCATCACCATTCCACCAAGTTCCATCAAGATCATCACCATTCCACCAAGTTCCCTCAAGATCATCACGATTCTCTCAAATCGTGGAGATCACAGACAATGTGCCCCAGTATAAACCCAATGTAAGCAAATGGTTTCAGAAAGACAGTGTGGCCGATTCCATTTTATTTCCAAGAGAGAACACTGACCCCTGTGATGGTTTGGAGAGCTGTTCAGGGTGTACCTTGCCTTCACCCAGTGTCGGCTGACATAGGCTCCAGCCCGCCCAGGTAGGATTAAGCAGTTCGGCAAATAAACGAGTGAGTGAGATAACACTGTGTTTCATGTTTATTTAATATGTCTGGGAACTGAATGGGCCCCTTAAACAATTCGGTTTCAAGCTTCCATCGAGATTTTGGATTTATGTGTCACTTAGGGGCGTAGTGGTTACCACGTCCCTCTCACAACAAGAAGGTCCCGGTTTCAAGTCCCATGTTCAGGCGTTTCTGCGTGGAGTTTGCATGATCTCCCTGTGCTTGCGTGGGTTTCCTCTGGGTACTCCGGTTTCCTTCTACAGTCCAAAGACATGCACAATAGGTAAGAGTGTGACTGTGAATTATTGGGTATGTGTTGGCTCTAAAATGGTCTCGCAAGCTGTTCAGGGTTTACCCCGCCTTCGCCCAGTGTTGGCTGAGATAGGCTCCAGCCTCACCGCGACCATAATAGGATTAAGTGGTTCGGCAAACAAGTGAGTGACTGGGGATCCACCAAGGCTCCCTATATTTAATTCCATATCTTACCCATGAGTTGAGTCTGAGCAGGAGTATCACTCTTGGACAAGATATGGTATTCAATAAACTATTTTATATTTTACATTACTAAGTAATGTTTCAGAGCTGGCCAATTTTAGTCCTCATTTCCTTTTGATGGTGGTTGTGACCTTTTAACAAATCATTGGCTTTCACTCCGTTTTGAATGTCACATACCCCACCTGGTTCATGTAACACTCATGGTGGTGAACCATGAAGCTTTTTAATTGCTCAGATAAATTATTACCAATATTTATTAATGCATATAATTATTAGGGAAATTTCTTTGTTTATTTTCTATATTTATTACATTCAGGTTATGTTACTTTAGCTGGCGGTACTGATAGGATCATCACTGATTAATTTCCTATAGTTTAGTATCAATCACGTGACTTCTCAGAGGGCATTGAATGGAGGCTAACAAAACCAAACACTGGCAGTTGACACCCTCTCCAACGCATTTTCTGAACTTCTTAATCCTATTACGGTTGCAGGGAGGCTTGAGCCTATCTCAGCCGACACTGGACGAAGGCAGATTACCCTGAATAACTTGCCAGACTATCGCAAGGCCAACACGCACAACCATTCATACTCACATCCACATCTAGGGGCAATTTGGAACAGCCGATTAGCCTAATGCCTTGTCTTTGGACTATGGGAGGAAAGTGGAGTACCCGGAGGAAACCCACACAAGCACAGGGAAAACATGCTTCAAGATGCTTCATGAAGAACAGAAAACTAGTGACGTTATTTAAGCCCTTAATGATTAAGGTTTAAAGTTTTTTCCAAGCAGGTTCATAAAGCCTTTATAAGGACGACTGTAGTGTATCAGACAGACGGAAAAAAAAGAAAAAACACAAGACAGTTCAGAGCCCAGACAGGCAGTCTTCCTCTTTAGCGACTGATCAATAACAACGTATGTGGGGGTTTAAGAATTGGCCGACAACAAAAAAAGGCCCATCCATTTGTTAGGCTGTGTCATAACGATGTGTATTTCCAGGGCCAAGCCCCGTCTTTTCACAACGACACAGAATAAATTCATTATTTCATTCATTTGCAGGACCGCTTATTCCAACTAGGGTGGCGGGGAGGCTGGAACCTATCTCAGCCAACTCTGGGCAAAAGCGGGGTACACCCTGAAGAGCTCACCAGTCCATCACAGGGCAACACACACACACACACACACACACACACACACACACACACACACACACACGACCTTTCACATCCAGACCCAAGAGCAATTTGAAACAGAGAATGAGTCTAATGTGCATGTCTTTGTACTATCCTACATGCAGATTTCACACAGAAATGTCCTTGCCGAGCCTGGGACTCGAACCCAGGACCATCTTGCACTTAAAGTTTTGGTTGTTATATTAATAAAGCTGTTTTCCTTGCAATGTTCAAGCAAATATTCCATCAAGGTCAAAACTAACAAATATTCCTGTCCTTGTGGAGAATTTTGTTTCCCACCAAAATATAAACACACACATGCACACTCTCTCACACACACACACACACACACACACAAACAGCTGCCCGAGGAGACATGATGACATTCACGAGACACCTTGATGACACAGTACACACAGCTATCCACTACAAGCGGCTTTGATAGGAAGAGAAGACCAATGAGATGAAGTGTGTGAGGGCAGGATGAGGCGAACTGAAGAGAGAAAGCGAGACGGGAGCTGTAAGAGGTGGTGTGAAAGGTTGTGAGAGGGTGCGAGAGGCTATGTGAGAGTGTGTCCTTTTATCCAGCGGAAAGTCCCAGCTAAGGAGGTACGAAGAACGCAGGCCTGGGAGAACAGCACACAGATGGAAACAAATACAGCATGGTGGGGGTGGAGAAGGGTGAAAGGAAGGCAGCGGGGAGGGAAAAGGAGGAGGGGCTTAGCTTTGTGCTGTTCCTATCAGGTGTAGGCAGGGGCAGGCTGTGGGAACAAGAGAGGGAAGGGTAGAGAGGGAGAAAGAGAGGGAAAGAAGGAGAGAGGTAGACGGAGATGCACACACTGACTCGCACAGCCGGTGGCAACGAAGTCAATTGGAGCAGTGAAATCAAACACAACCCTGGACTGAGACCTGGAACCCTGAGACTGGAAGAACAGCACCGGTGCCAGGAGAGATGTCTGAATCTAACGTTCAATCCAAGAAGGCTGGCATTCGGGCTGCTGTCATCCTTATTGGACTACTGCACAAGTCCAGGAGGCACAAGGAGAGAGAGAGGGAGAGAGAGAGGGAGAGAGAAAGAGAGCGGTGGGTGAACTTCTGTCTTCCTGTTTTCTGCATGGTCTTGATTTCTGCCTTTGACTTCTTGGAGCAGCTTCTTGGGGATAGAGATTTTAATATTGTAAGAAATGTTCCAGTATCATCCATCAGAGGATCAGTCGAATCTCTGATAACTCTTTAACACCAGACAGCTGCACATTAAATCAGGATTGAATCTATTTCAGTAGCAGTTGTTAGTCCCCCCCCCCCCCCATGTCTTTATCTAGTGGCTGTGAAAATTAAACAGAATTAAAGTTCTTTTATAGCCTTTTAATAACAGCAGTGCTTTTCCTGGTAACTTCCTGGCAACAATAAATATCCTGATACATCCTGTGACCTTAAGGTGATATAAAATAAATAAATAAATTATTAAACGTCTCATTTTAAAATAATCTACTAATTTAAATCAAAGTAATAATAATAACAAAAACATTTACATAAAGCATGAATAAAAAAATTTGAATGAGAAATTTTGCCTTAAGATAAAAAAAATGGGGCGGCCCAGTGGCGCAGTGGTTAGCACGTCCGCCTCTCAGCAAGAAGGTCCTGGGTTCGAGTCCCAGGCTCAGGCATTTCTATGTGGAGTCTGCATGTTCTCCCCGTGCTTGTGTGGTTTTCCTCCGGGTCCTCAGGTTTTCTCTCACAGTCCTAAAAACATCTCCCAAATCGCCACTAGGTGTGAGTGTGTGTGTGTGTGTGTGAATGGTGTGTGTGTTGGCCTTGCAGTGGTCTGGCCCTGCCTTTACCCAGAGTCGGCTAAGATGGGCGCCAGCCTCCCTGCGACCCTAATTAGGATTAAGCGGCTTAAAGAATGAATGAATGAATAAATGAATAAAAATAGTGTGGTACTCATTTGCTGAACCGCTTAATTGTACTATTTAGGGTCGCAGGGAGGCTAGAACCTATCTCAGCCGACACTGGGAGAAGGTGGGGTACACCCTGAGCAGTTCGCTAGACTATTCCATGGCAACACACACACTCATTCACACTCACATCCATGCCTAGGGTGTGATGTGGAAAAATCAGTTAGCCTAACGTGCAGGTCTGTGGACTGTGGGAGGAAACCGGGGTACCTGGAAGAAACCCATGCAATCACGGGGAGAACATGCAAACTTCACACAGAAATGCCCCGAGCCTGAAACTCGAACCCAGGACCTTTTTGCTGTAAGGCAGATGTGCTAACCAATGCACTACCGAGTAGCATGTACTGTATACTTAAACTTTCTTAAAGAAAAAACAAAGAGTGTTTTGGAGTTGTCAGTGTGATGGTTGGTCGCATCAGTCAGAGGAAAATAACTGTAGAGACCCTTGTCACTGTTGTACCTTTCTACACGTGCATCAGGAACGGTAACACCAGGACCTGTACGGCGATAGTTTTATTCCGATCTTGTCTGGGTTTAGAAACTGCTGGATGTGCTGTAACTGTACAGTATAACTGAAATGGACAGGTTATGTAGAGAGAAAAGAAGTGAGATCAGAGATACGACAGCCTGTTGTCGAAGCGACAGGTGCGCCACATTCGCTCCAGACCTCAAACTAAGAAACGACGAAGAGGAAGAAGAATTTCCTCTTGAGACTCCTCCACAATGATGTTTGAGTATCACAGACTCGGTAAAAGTGAGACATGGTGCAAAAAAACTCAAAAAGCCAGGCGGTTTTCTTCAGTGTCTCCAGGAGGACTTGACCTTTTCATGACCACTACTTACCCCTCTCACAGGCAATTCCCAGTAACCCCCAGTGACTCTGTTGGACTTTTTGTGTAGTACTGACCAATCACTCTTCCTTCTGTTTAATCATTAGTCTGTATTTGAGCGGGTAACACTGCCTGGCTTGTTTTCTATCTGCTACATGAAGGATTATTTGCATGAAAGCGTTGATACCTGAACTCATCCTTCAGTACGACTTTATAATATTATACTAGGATGATATTTCAGCATGATATTCATTAATTGTCTTTTTAGTTTTTGTTTGAACAGATAAAAGTTTCTTAGCTTCCTACAAAAGTGGGAAAACATTTGCTTTAGGATGGAGGACAAACTGAAAAACACATAATGTTAAATAATACTCATATGAAGTGAGTATTATATATAGTATATAGTAGTATATATAGAGTAGAATACATTCATATATATATATATATACATACATACAGTAGTGTGCAGTGAAGATTATACACCACTACTTTTGTCTAAAAGGGCTCCTAATAAAAAGAAGTAAAAAACTATTTCTCAATAATTTTTTTGTGAAAATATATTTCGGTGTTTTTGTTTATTAACAATACTTTTACTTCAATATACTTGTCAGAATTCTTTTTTTGGTTCTCATTGCCTACAATGGCATCGTTCAATACATTTTCACCAAAAAAAATTATAGAGAAGTAATTTTTTACTTCTTTTTATTAGTAGCCCCTTAAGACCAAAGTAGTGGTGTATATATAAAAAATATATATAAAGATATATATTGTGTTTGTTTGGATCACTGTAGATATAAATATGTTTTTATTTTGTATGATATAAAATTATTTTCTGCGATCCAGGGTGTACTCTGCTCTCACCCAGAGTCGGCTGAGAAAATGAATGAATTTTACATATTTAATTTAAATTATATTATTATACATTGTGTATACTTTAGTGTTATAAAATTATATAATTTTATGGAATAGATTAATTACTGATTTGTGTATTTTTAATTAAACATTTTTATTTCATCTCATAACTGTAGGCAATTTTTTTTATATTTTTATTTAATAATTTGATTTCACTTTGATGCTAGCAAACCTCAATAAATATCCCAATGTAGTCCAAAGATTGTTTAGGATTTATTTATTATAGGTTATTTACTAAAATATTTTATTTATAATAATAATAATAATAATAATAATAATAATAATAATAATAATAATAATAATACTTAATAATAATTTAATATTTAATAACAGATAATACTTATTTAATAATTTTATTGAAATTAACTGTGCAGTATGTTACTTCATCATTTTGTTTGTTTATGTAAAGCTTAAATTTCTGGAGAAAGATTGCCGACATTTGAGTTCAACAGCCAAACAAATATAAGCCTCTTCTCAACGTTCATCCCATCTGCCCTCCCTCTCCCCTTCCACCTGGTCTGTGCACAAGCACGAACGGCCTCTGTTGCTGATTGGCTGGAATAGTGTTGTGGTGCTCAGACTGAGATACTTTCTCTGTTTCCACTGAAAGAACCAGGAACTGTGAGAAGATATTGACACATTGATATTGATACTGAATTTAAAGAGTGTACTGGATTAGCATCTATGACTGCACATGTATTTTTAGTATTAATATGTTTTAAAAAATAATTTTGACTTCATTATTCAACCTGTGAATCATGATATATGTTTAGATACAGTGTTTTTGTCTCATTACCCATCATTATCTTTTTAAGAATAATAAATAATCCCAGTCAGACCCACCTGCTCTGCATTTCAGCCTAACATCTTCAACAACAGAACAGCAACAAGCTGCAGAGCTCGTCAGTACGTTTAATGAGAATAAATGGCTCCTCTCAGTGTGCTGCGTGATGGATTGGCTGTGATTCAGAGAGAAAGCAGCCAGCCTGTTGCATTTGAGAGACAAAAAGGATTTCTTTGAGAAAGCCCGAGCTGTTGCGTGTTTCTGATTGAGGGTTGATGGCTCTGTAATTGCTAACAGTTTAAACCTGGTTGAACAACAGCGAGACAGAATTACTGCAGCTTTATAGATGACAAACATTGTAGAGGTTGTGATTATCATTCATTTTAGCAACTGTTCTCTCTGTGGAGTGACACTGACTGCTGACCACAGTCTGCGACCTTCTGCAGTGCCACCGCTTTCACTTCAGATCTCAAGCGCCGCATGCTTTCCATTTATCTTTCCAAAAATCCAAAAATATGAGTGCGTAATGAAGTGAGTCAACATCTCAGCCGGTTTCTTTTTCTTTCCAAGGCGAGGCTCTTAATTTTCTCTCATTTCATCAATTGCTCCTCTCGTTAAGCTGCCGTTTTTGATTTCTCACATTAAACCACTCTATTTCCAAACCTCCTCTTCTCCATTGCTGTTTCTATGCTTGCTTTGATTCAACTTTTTTACCTTATTATTTTTTTTTACTTTTAATATTTTGCTCTGGTGCAGTGGTTAGCATGGTTCCCGGGTTTGATTCCCAGGCTCGGCATTTCTGTGTGTAGGTTGCTTGTTCTCCCTGTGCTTGCATGGGTTTCCTCCGGGTACTCCAGTTTCCTCCCACAGTCCAAAAAACGTGCACAGTAGGCTATTTGCCTGTTCCAAATCCCCCCTAAGTGTGTGTGTGAGTATGAATGGCTGTATGTGTGTTGGCCCTGCGATGGTCTGGCGAGCTGTCCAGGGTGTACCCCGCCTTCGCCCAGAATTGGCTGAGATGGGCACCTGCCTCCCCGCAACCCTAATTAGGATTAATTGGTTTAGAAAATGAATGAATGAATGAATATTTTGCTTTCACTTTAATGCCTTGGCTAATCTTAATACTCTAGCCCTGTAGTGAACGAAGCATTTCTGTATGGAGTTTGCATGTTCTCCTTGTGCTTGTGTGGGTTTCCTCCATGTGGTGCGGTTTCCTCCCACAGTTCCAAGACATGCACATGAGGCTAATCAGCCATTCCAAATTGCCCCCAGGTGTAAATGGATGTTATCTTCAACCTAAATGAACTTTTCGGGGAAGATATTGTCATTGATGGCATTTGTGAGTCTATTCGTCAGTTTCTCTGGTCGTCAGTTTGCCTCTTGACCACGCCCATTCACGGATTTCCACCAACTCGGTGGGGAAACTACCCTACCTGAGTCCCAGAGATGACCTGATTTTGGTATGTCTGGGTCAAACATGAAGATCAGAAAGATTTACAAATGGAGTGCTTATAGCTTGAAAACGAGTTCCAATGAACATCCTGTTACTATGGAACACTAATAGGAAACCATATATGGACTTTGGAATGAAACAGTTAAATCTGACCTTGAGTGACCTTGGAAGGATTCATGAATCAAGCCATGTACAAGATTGGGTTTTCCAGCAGGTCAATGCTGTATATCACACAGCCAGGCCAATCAAGAATCGGCTGAGATAGGTTCCAGCCCCCTCCACGACCCTAATAAAAGATAAAGTGAATAATATAAACTGAAAATAAAAATAAATGAATGAATGAATAAACAACAAAACAGAAAACTGGCTAAAATATTCATTGCATACTTATAACTACAGTGAAAAAGTAAATGTGATACTTTAAAATACACCAGAATACAATTTATTTATTCATTCATTTATTCATTCATTTGCTAAATTGCTTTATCCTACGAGTGTCATCTCAACTGACTCTGGCCGAAGGTAGTGCACCACATGAACAGCTCACCAGTCCATCATAGGCCAACACACACACACACACACACACAACCATTCATACTCACAGTCACACGTAGGGGCAATTTGGAACAGCTGATTAATCTAAGCCATTTCTCTCACTGTCTGTGGTGAGAGGCATGTAATATAACCATTGCTGTTGTCCGTAAAGAATCGACCAGATGGGTTGCCATCAGCGTGTTTCTGCCCTGTGATGGCCTGGCGAGCCGTCCAGGGTGTACTCTGCCCTTGCCCAGAGTTAGCTATGATGGGCGCCAGCTTCCCCGTGATTTAATCGGTTTAGAAAATGAATGAATTAATGATTAACCTAATGTATATATCTTTGGACTGTGGAAGGAAACTAAATTATCTGGAGGAAACCCACGCAAGCGAATATGCAAACTCTACATAGAAGCACCCTCGCCACACCCGAGACGCTCACCCAGAACCTTCTTGCAGTGAGGCAGACATGCTAACCACTACGCCACCATTCTGCCCAGATACATTTTAAACTTTCTCTCTCTCTCTCTCTCTCTCTCTCTCTCTCTCTCTCTCTCTCGCTCTCTCTCTTCTTCTTCTACCCCAGCGTGAGAAACCCTTTATGATTAGCAGTTGTGTGAGATTAGAAGGTCGTAAGCTCGATTCAATAGCCTCATTCAATGACACACAGTCGTACATAAACATAGCTGAATCTCCTGTGAGCAAGGGCTCATTATAACACCATGAATGAGTTATGCACCTCCATAAATGCGTAATGTGTGTTGGGAATGTATGACATATTGCAGGTTTATAACCTGGGAAAACACCAGCTCTATTCATCCAGAGCAGGCGTCAGACCTGTGGGAGGATGAGCGAAGTGACATGTTTAGGATTTGTGAGGCTCCATGTGGAGGATAATAAAACTGTAATAAAAGTGTGCTGAACCAAAGTGTGTCAATATGTCAATATTTAAGTGTCAATATTTTAAGATTTAATTTCTAATAAATGAGGCTAAAACGAAAGAATGCCTCCCGAACGCCTCCCTGGTGTGGTGTTTCGGGCATGTCCAACCGGGAAGAGACCCCGGGGTCGACCCAGAACACGCTGGAGGGACTACGTCTCTCGGCTGGTCTGGGAACGCCTCGGCGTCCCCCCGGAAGAGCTGGAGGAAGTGGCCGGGGAGAGGGATGTCTGGACCTCACTGCTTAGGCTGCTGCCCCCGCGAACCGACCCCAGAACAAGCGGAAGATGATGATGATGATGATGATGATGATGATAAATGAGGCTAAAACGAAAGATAAGGTGTTGAAGGAATGTTAACAATGGATCAACTGAAGGGGCTAATTTTGTCTCTAAGGTCTGGGAAGAATTTATTAGGGGGTTTATGTAACATTATTATTTTAGTTATTATATTTCGGGCTCAAGCACCAACGTCAACTCATACCTTCATCCATCCAACCATCTATATATTATTTTTACGCTTATCTGTCAGGGCTGGGGGAGAAGCTGGAGCCAATCCCAGCTGACTTTGGGCAAGAGGCGGGGTTACACGCTGAACAGATCTCCAATCAATCACAGGACTAACACAAACACTAACATCCATTCACACTAACGCTCACACCTGGGGCAATTTGGAACAGCCAGTTAGTCTAATGTTCATGTCTTTGCACTGTTGGAGGAAACCAGAGTACCCAAGAGAAAATCCATGCAAACTCCAAACAAATGGATGCCAACTGCTTAATCCTACTGTTGGAGTTGCACCCTGAACAGGTCGCTTGACATTTACATTTATGGCATTTGGCAGACCTTCTTAACCAGAGGGATTTACATTTATCTATTTTTGTATACAACTGAGCATTTGAGGGTTAAGGGCCTTGCTTAAGTGCCCAACACTGGCCAGATGCCCAACTACTGAACCACCACTGCCTCGATAGGCCATTGCAGGGCAACACACACACCACCATTCACACTTAACACCTAGGGGCAGTTTGGAACAGCATATCTAATGTGCACTGTAGACTGTGGGAGGAAACCAGAGTACCCTGGAGGAAACCCATGCAAGCACGGGGAGAACATGCAAACTCTACACAGAAACACCAGAGCCCGGAAATTGAACCCAGGACCTTCTTGCCCCAGCAAATGGATGGATGAACCTAAAATATATATCTCTATTTGGAATTTTATATTTTTTTGGAGTAATTTGCGCCTGACACTACATACAGTATATCTACTGAAGTATATCCAAGCCTGAGTGAGTGTGTGTGTGTGTGTGTGTGTGTGTGTGTGCAGCAGCATTAAATACATAGGATGACACAGCAAAGTATTTTTAAAAAGCACCTAGCCCTGATTTATCGAATGATCATTCGTACAGACTTCTACAGTAGTCTTATATCACACATTTATTCTGCTTATTACATGATAAAAGTGCATCCATCTGCCTTTATTTGATATATGCGTGTATATTCAGCTGCATAAAGCGAAGCTGTGTACTCTGTGAATGATTGTTCGTTGAGGTCTGACGTAACTGTTTCCTGCCAGACTCCACGTTTATCTATTGAACTCTTGATGGCATTGGCTCGCAGGTTCAGAACGAGCACCGGATGAGCTGCTTTTGTCTCTATAACGAGTGCCACACTGACAGAGCCACCTATTTACCGAGCGGCAGAATGTGGCTTTCTGGAGCTATTTTTAGAGTGCACTTTTTCAACACCACCCCATCCTCCCCCCCTTCCTTTCTCTCTCTATTTACTGAACACTGAATCCTACAGGCTGCCCTCCATCTCCACTTACAGTCTGCATGTACACAAAGTGCTCAGTGCACCTAAAAGTCGCAGGGAGGCCAAAAAGCTCTAGAGTGCATTTCCTATTCATAATACTCTCACTTCAGGCTGACAGAAAAAATTCTATGTTTATTTATTACTTATTAGATGATATTTGAGGGGACTGACAAAAGTCAAAGTAGCATGGTTTGAGTTTTTGAATGTTAGTAATTACCTCGGAAAAAAAGGAAGTGCAGTGGGATTTTATACTTAGGATGATTCATTGATTCGTTTTCCCGAACTGATTAGGCTTACTACTAGGCCTGCGGGGAGCCTGGAGCCTATCTCAACCAACTCTGAGCGAAGGCAGGGTGCACCCTGTACAGCTCGCCAATCCTCGCAGGGCCAACACATTCCTACGCACACTCACACCTAGGGGCGATTTGAAACAGCCAATTAGCTTAATGTGCATGTCTTTGGACTATAGGAGGAAACCAGAGTGCTCAGAGGAAACCCACACATGCACAGGGAGAACATGCAAACTCCACATAGAAAAGTCTTAGAACCCAGGACCTTCTTGCTGTGAGGCCGATGTGCTAACCTCTACCCCACCGTACCGCTGGTATGATACAATGATTGACTACATTCGCAGAAAAGTTGCAGTGATTGGTTAAAGTTGCAAGATCAAACAGAATGCATGGGGTTTGGTTACATTTGCATAAATTAATGTGAGTGCATCATCACAATTTCCTGACAGGGCTAATCATTAATTGAAGTGGCGTAACGAGGAGGCTTAGTGGTTAGCACGTCCGTCTCATAGCAAGAAGGTCCTGGGTTCGAGTCCCGGCCATTTCTGTGTGGAGTTTGCATGTTCTCCTTGTGTGAGTGTGAATGGTTGTGTGTAGGTTGTCCCTGCAATGATCTGACGAGCTGTTCACGGTGTACCCTGTCTGTGCACAGTGTAGAATGAGATGGGCTCCGGCCTCCCTGTGACCATAGTAGGAAAAAGCAGTTCGGCAAATAAGTGAGTGAGTGAGTGAGTGAGAGAGTGGATTATAACGTGAGTTTCACCAATCATAGCAGTCCTCCGTCACCATATGTCGCTTCCTTGTTTATGCTCTGATGAGGTCACGATGTTGGTAAGCATGACTTTTTTGTAATTTTCTCATATGCACAATTTCATTGCAATAAACAATATACATTAAATTGTATTAATTTGCTGCAAAATTTGGCATTTTAAACCAAAACAATTACAAAAAAATAGTCTGCAAAATCCTGCAGGACCTGTAACCTGAGTTTTCTTCTCTCTTCCGGTAGTCATTAGGGGCACGGTGGTGTAGTGGTTAGCACATCTGTGTCACAGCAAGAAGGTCCTGGGTTCGAGTCCTGGGCTCGGCAGTGTTTCTGTGCGGAATTGCATGCTCTCCCAGTGCATGGGTGGGTTTCCTTCAGGTACTCCAGTTTCCTCCCACAGTCCAAAGATATGCACATTAGGATAAATGACTGTTCCTAGATGTGAATGTGCTTAATTTGTGTCTTTCTTAATGTAGCAAAATATTGCTTTGTGCTTTGAACCTGCCCAATTATAACAAACGTGCTTAACATCCATTTGTATGGTGAGTTACTTTAACACAAATGCATCCTTATAAACTGTGGTTCGCCGCTGAACTACTGCCAGAGCTGCCAAAACTTCCAACCAATCAGAATCAAGAATTAAACAGCACTGTAACACATGCAAAAAGCTGATGTGCTAAAACCAAGAAAGAAACCGAACATGTCTTTTCTGATGGACTGTACTTGGAAACATCAGTCTCTCGAGTGTAAATAAACTTATGAATGATTTGGGAACTGTATATATATCAACAGGTCCCTTATGGGTGCTGGAGCTCTGATTTTCCTCATCAGCCACTGAGCCTCTGCCAAAATCAATATGATCCATTCAGAAGCCGCAGCGCCAAAAGGGAGAACGGGAGAGGAGAAGCAGCGGTTTGTGATTTAATAGTCCCTTGCAGGGGTCTAGTGAATATCCAAATATAAAAAAGAAAAAGAATAAAAACCTACATGGTGGACTTTTGTGAAACCGCAAAGGTTAGAATAACATAGCAGATGGACTGCGTCTGTAACGTGACACTGAAGCTGGGATTAATATGGTGTAACAGTACACCAGTATAAACGGGAACCCAAAATAGTTATACCATTAGTCTTATGGTGAAAGATTTTGGTCTGGATTTTGTCCGAGAGAAAATTTATGAAATGACAGACGTGGCCAAGCTGTCATAACTAATACGGTCGACAATAAAATTTCCCATCAACACTCTGTGTTATTTTTATTATCAAACTGGATTACTAGAAATACAGTAACTTAGGCTAGGTATTAGCGGACCTAAAAGCCTGCGTGAGTGGTTGCGCCCATATATAAGATTTTGGATGGGTCATACATCTGTCCCTATGCGCCGGGATGCTGATTGGCTGTGCCGACACCTGGGAATGTATAATAAGACAGTTTTTTGAAAACTCTTTACTTTATTATGCTAAAGAGAACTTTAGGCAATGGTCTGGCTCACTCATTTGCTCTACCGCTTAATCCTACTAGGGTCCTGGGGGGGGCTGCCAACACTGGGTGAAGGTGGGGTACACCCTGAACAGCTCTCCAGGCCACTGCAGGGGCAACACATACAACCATTCACACTCACACTCACACCTACAGGTAATTTAGAACAGTCAATTAGCCTAATGTCTTTGGATTGTGGGAGGAAACTGGAGGAGCTGGACCATCGCAAGCAGGGGAGAACATGCAAACTCCAAAGAAACGCCCTCTCTGAGCCCGGGACTCAAACCCAGGACCTTCTTGCTATGAAGCAGATGTACTAACCACTACACCACCATGCTGCCCCAGAGCAGATTTAGCTATTTTTATATTTTTAGTCAGGCAAGGCTGGACATCTTTGGTCACCCAGATGTCACCTTATTTTTAAAATGTGGTGAACAGTATGATGCTTAAATTGATGATTTATGAGTTTCATGCTTATGTTCTATATACTTTCCCACATTTAGTGCAAATGAGTCGATTTTCTGTTTATCCAGCTGAGTCATCTGCAGTCTTGTTATACCTCAACACTACAGAGTGTATTGTCTGTGTTAACACCTGTCTGTGTGTGTGTGTGTGTGTGTGTGTGTGTGTGTGTGTGTGTGTGTGTATGCACGCGTGTGTGTGTTTGGTGAGAAAACATAAAGCGGTAATTCACACTTAGCGAACTCCCCCATCACACAGTGACTGAAGATTGGTTGCCATGGTACTAAGTCTGGCTTTTCCATTGGGCACTGGCTTTTGAGTAGCTTTATTAATTGAAGCATTGATTAGCTGTTTAATTGAGAGAACAGGTGCACACGTCTTAGCTTCTTCATCATGCTACATTTCAAGAGGTTTTAATAAAAAAACAAAAACGAACAAAACCTGTATAACCTGTCTGTGAACACCTTACTTATGTT
This sequence comes from Neosilurus mollespiculum, assembly GCA_030014195.1. Classification (NCBI taxonomy): domain Eukaryota; kingdom Metazoa; phylum Chordata; class Actinopteri; order Siluriformes; family Plotosidae; genus Neosilurus; species Neosilurus mollespiculum. Next base: position 4,601,458 of record JAQMYF010000013.1, on the reverse strand, counting down.
CAGTATATATATATATATATATATATATCTATATA
>JAQMYF010000013.1:4582212-4596607 GCA_030014195.1 Neosilurus mollespiculum | reverse complement strand
ATATATATATATATATATATATATATATATATATATATATATAGGGGCAGTGGTGGCTCGGGGGTAAGGTGCTGGCTTACTGATCCAAAGGTCAGGGGTTGAAGCCCCACTATCACCGGGTTGTCTCTGCTGTCCCCCCAGTGCAGTTAACTGGGTTATCAAAGGCCGGCCATGTCTCTCACTGTCTGTGGTGAGAGGCATGTAAAAGAGTAAAAAAGAGTAGGCCACTGGGTTACCATCAGCAGTTTTCTGCCCTGCGATGGCCTGGCGAGCTGTCCAGGGTGTACTCTGCCCTTGCCCAGAGTCCCCGCGACCCTAACTAGAATTAAGCAGTTCAGAAAATTAGCTTAATCCTACTAGGGTCACGGGGAGGCTGGTCTCCTCCTGAGATCTTAGCAGACAGTGGGTGAAGGCCGGGTACACCCTGCGGCGAGTGTCACAGGGCAACACATACACAACCATTCACACTCACATCTAGGCTCAATTTGGAACTGTGCACGGACGTTCGGGCATTGGGCTACCACCCTAGGATGTTTGGGCCATGGGGGCCATCTTAGGTGGGCTTTGGGAAAAGGCAGTATAATTATTTTATTTATTTATTTGTATTTTTGTTTTATATACAAAACGTTTGTGGCCCAAACGTCCTAGATTCATTCGGAACTACACGACTGAGCAGCTAGTAATCTGTGGTAAAGATGCATGTAAAGACCATGGTTACACTGTGGTAGCTAATACCTTCAGGCTAATTCATGGCATGTAAACTAGCTAAGCAACAATAAGCGAAGCTAAGAGCTCATCTTTCCTTTCCCTTAATTAGCTTAAAGTTTAACTTTTAAAGGAAACTTTTTCAGAACTGTTTTTGAAAGTGTATTTGATACAGAGAAATGTTTATGCTAGTAACGCTAGCCAGGCTATTTCTGGCAGTATTTAAAAAATTGAAGCTAATATGTTTCTTGTTGTTTTTCTTTTCTATTTAAATTAATTTATAATTTCAGTTAATAACAAATTAATATAATAATGTAATGTTTGTATTCCATGCTGGTTCATTTTTGTCTAGTTGTGTTTATTTAACTCAATGCACCAAACCAGCTAATCATGCCAGCTGTACTTTAAATGGATGTTTTTCATGCAATGGTTGTAACATTTAAACATTTTGGGTTTTTGACCTTTGTAAAAATAGACAACATTTAAAAAAAGATGATAATGAACATTGCTTTAGCGGACTTGTGTACCATGTTTCGGCCTTGCTGCTTCTTTTTCCAAGATTTAGCTAGTTAGCAGCCTTCATCTTTTATAAGAAAACCAAAAAGATCAGGATATTTTCCCCGGATTTAACTCTGCGAAGCAGCCTAAGTTCTGCAAGGACTTCAGAAGTCCTGCTTATGATGTTTAAAGCTGTGAAGGGTTTAAAGTGTATCTTGCTGATCTCCTGAAGCAGTCTAGGCCATCTTCTTTACTTCACTCATGTAAAGCAATCTTACTCACAAATAAGTCAGTGGAGGGTTATTATTTATTTATTTTTATTTTATTATTATTATTATAACTTTTGAAATGTGTTCCAGATGATTGTAGCAAAGCTAGCTGTGTAAGGATTCGAGGATCTGGATTTCAAAGTGCATGATTGATATTTTGTTTCCTTTTAAAAATATAAGAATATTGTGAATACTGTGTCAATACTGTCGGATTTCTTTTTCTTTAAAAAATGTGAAAAAGAAAAATTGATAATATTGATGTGCCGGATAAGAGCTAGAGAGAGAGAGAGAGAGAGAGAGAGAGAGAGAGAGAAATAAAGAGACAAAGAGAGAGAGCGAGAGAGAGAGAGATAGATAGATAGATAGATAGATAGAGAGAGAGAGAGCGAGAGAGAGAGAGAGACAGACAGAGAGAGAGAGAGAGAGAGAGAGAGAGCGAGCGCTTATCTATAATGAAACACGACCCAAACAAGAAACAATCTTGAATTATTTATTTTACACATAACTACTGATATCTAATCAGTGTTCTTCTACAGCTTTTACAAATTGACAAAATGTCCGTATTTAATATTAAAATAATTGGTGTCACGGTGGCGCACTGTTTACCATGTTCAGCTCACAGCAAGAAGGACTGGGTTTGATTCCCGGGCTCGGTGCATTTCTGTGTGAAGTTTGCATTTTCTCCCCGTGCTTGTGTGGGTTTCCTCCGGGTACTCCGGTTTCCTCCCATAGTCCAATAACATGCACAGTAGGCTAATTGGCTGTTCCAAATCGCCCTTAAATGTGAGTGTGAATTGTTGGACGTGTGTTGGCCCTGCAATGGTCTGGCGAGCTGTTGAGGGTGTACCCCACCTTCGCCCAGAGTCGACTGAGATGGGCTCCTCCTTGCTAGCCTCATTAGGATTAAACAGCTTAGAAAATGAATGAATGAATGAATCATTTATATTTGTGAATATGAAAATTCTGCTTTAACACTGGCCCACCTCATCTTTTCAAACTGCTGCTCTTGCTGCATCACAGGGGAGTGGAACAAAAAGTGCTATCCACCTTCTTTCTCATACATGAGCTCACAGATGCCCACTACTGCCTCGTGTCGTTTTAACTGACATGCCGTAGAGATGAACCCTCCTTACTACCCAGACAACATGGCCAATATAGTGGACAATATAGTGGACAATGTAGTGGACAATATAGTGGACAGGTTCAATATAATGGATACATATTTTGGCCCACTGTATGATTTTGGCTACAGTAAATGAAAACAGGGTGACACGGTGGTGTATTGTTAAGCATGTCAGCCTCACAGCTAGAAGGTTCAAGTCCCGGGCTTGGTGAGGGAATTTCTTTGTGGAATTTACATGTTCTCCCATTGCTCGCGTGGGTTTCTTCCTGGTACTCCGGTTTCCACCCACAGTCCAAAGACGTACACATTAGGGTAATTGGCTGTTCCGGATTGCCCCATTTGTGAGTGTGAATGTGAAGAATTGTGTGTGTTGGCCCTATGACGGTCTGGCGAGCTGTCCCAAATAATATTTTTTAATCCCGAGATTGCAGTACAGTATACACTATGGTTCAGTACACAATATTAATGCACTATTGTACATTTCATGTTTATTTCCCATGTGTGCGTTGGTTTGTTTTGTATAACACATGCATCTCTTTTGCATTACCACAGTCTAATGGATCCGGCTGCTATACTGGTCCTTATCATTCTCTCGAATCTCTGCAAAGTGCACCATAAAACCTCCTCAAAGTGCAGTTGGTGTTATGAAAGATCACATGCAGTGATATTGTGATGGAGAGATGCACAGCAGCATGCGTTGTCCCTGTGTTCCTTTCATTCCCAACACGATTCTAACAATCGTCATATAGAGCAGAGCAGCGAAACAAAAAAAATCTACTTACACAATCATTTTTTTCTCTTTAGACATGTAACCTTGTTCACCCGTATCGAGTGGCTTCTGCCAGGGGTGATTGTTCTTTTTACTCAGCAGGGAACCAGCGTGGAAAATGTTTTAATAGCACTCTCTATTGATCTCTTCCCTTTAGGTGTTTTGTCAGTAATTGTATAAAAAATCCTTTTAATGACTGTTAAAAGCAAATGTCATTAGTGTGGATAAATAATGTGGATATTGATATTGCTTCTTGTTTGTTGGCTTTTGGACTTTGAGGAGCTCTTAACAAAAAAATAATAAATAAATACCGATTAAAAAGAACATATCCATATTTATATCTGAAAGCATGGAGGAAGAATGAATTAAAATTCATCCCTCACTCATTTGCCGAAGCGCTTACTCCTACTAGGGTCAAGGGAAGACTCGAGCTGATCGCACTTTACTCTGTACGAAGGCGGGGTACACCCAGAACAGACCAACACAGGGCAGCACACACAACCATCCACATTCTCACTCACATCTGGGGGTAATTTGGATCCGCCAGCTCACCTAATGTGCATGTCTTTGGACTGTGGGAGGAAACCGGAGTATGCTCGAGCCCAGGACTCAAACCCAGGACCTTCTTGTGGTGAGGCGGATATGCTAACCACCATGCCGCCGTGCCACCCTTGGATAAATACAGTATTTAAAAAACTCAGATATTTTTTTTTTTTAAAGGAAAATTCATTTATTTGCCGAATCAATTTGTCCTACCAGGGACGCAGGGAGATTTGGAGCCTATCTCAGCCAAATATGGTTGAAGGCGGGATATACCCTGAACAGCTCACCAGTCCATTGCAGGACCAACATTCACACAACTATTCACACTCACACTTAGGAGTGATATAGAACAGCCAATTAGCCTAATGTACATGTATTTGGTCTGTGGGAGGAAACCAGAGTACCCTGAGGAAACCCACGCAAGCACGGGGACAACATGAAACTCCACACAGCAATGCCCTCGCCAAAGGCAGGACTCGAACCCAGAACCTTCTTACTATGAGGCGGACATGCTGCCCTATTTAAGAGAAGGCGAAGTATAATTTTGCCGATCATGCTGGAATGTGTAAAGGTGTAGAAGGCAATTGGGTTGAGGCTCATCTCAGGGAGTGAGCGACCACGTCTGGGCATAGGACTGCAGCTCCCAGCATGCACGGCAAATGCCATGCAGGTACCGTGAAACGCCACACAGCTGTGGCAACTCAGTTCTGATTAGAAGTGATTCGACTGAATAAACTGACAATATTAAGGGTCTCATATTGGTTCATCTCCTTGCAGGGTATCTGCCTCTTCAGTGAAAGTGAAACCTGTTTTGTTTGTTTGTGTCTTTTGTGAGTTATGTCTGAGTCTATCCATCTGTATACACGCCTTCTGTTTGTTGGCTGTTCGGTCTAATTCTGCGGCTTCCGTTTACTAGGCGTGTTTCCGTTTTGAGGAAAATATTTTTTTAGTGAAATATTTTTGATCCTCTGTTAGGTTTTCCCTGCTTTTGTGTACCTGTCTGGCCTTTTGTTTCCTATTGATCCCAGCATCCAGGCCTTGCCCTGCGAAACCCTGCACTCCACCTGACACCACCGTAGGCAGGGGTTAGTTTTTTAAGCATAAGTAATTTTAGGGCATAAATTAGTACTGGGAAAAGCCAAAAAAGCATGAAATAAAACTTAATACAGCTGAATATTTGTGGAAAAGGGTGTGGAAGAGGGATTAACTATGAGATAGGACTTTTTTTGTGAAATGTCGCCCTCTCTGGTCAAAGACAGTATTGCAAGAAAACTGTAGAATATTTCCCTATATGAGAATTGGTTTATATAAATAGTTAGAACACCAAAACAGTACTAAAACTATTTACTATGTAAACTATTTGCTACTGTTGATATGAAAGAAGTCTAACTATATTACATTTTCTTTACAGTCCACCTCTCTGTAATATCACATTTATTGAGTTTACTGTTTTCATCCTAGGAATGCATAAATATCATATATGCAACAGAAATAACAAGAGCACCTGGAGAGCACAAAGCTCTGGCAAGCCAATATGAACCAAAATGTCAAAAATCCTGGCATCTCACAATGTTAAAGAATCCTTTAAAACATTCCTGGATCCGGAATTTGAGCCACATCATCACCAAAATTTAATGTAGGCTTTCTTGTCCCTACCTCTGGAAGACGTTTCATGAAAATCCATTTACAATGTTTTGTGTTATCCTGCTAACAAACATACACACAAACCAGGGGTAAAACATAAGGCCCCTGTCACACATTAATGATTTAGCCAGCGTATGCCGACGTATGAGAAATTTGGCATACATACGGGCGTACTTTGAATACGTTATGGGTTACTTTTTGTGTAAGTTAACAGCACGCTGGTATAAGTCGTAGTATGGCGATGTTGAAGAAAAATTTTTTGCATCCATAATATTTTCGACGTATGCTCACCTATGTAAGTTCACACACGTTATTTGTAAATTACTCATAAGTTCAGTATAATGTCTAGCGTACTGTGAACCTACCTATAAATTGTACCAACAAATACCTAACATGTTGGCAGCGTTCGCAACTTATGACCAACGATAGTCTAACTCATGCAGCAGTGTATCCCTGACGACCGATCACATGATATATCCTATAAAAGGCTGCCGCTCGCTGTTTCAAATCAGATCCGCACTAGACGTCGCAGTATCAACATCACCGTCATGCCGAAGAATTCGGTGAGGTCATGCTGATGTTGGAGGACAGCTATTAGGTATATCTCTTCTCAGCCTTGCCGGATCCTCCATCTCTCGGATGACTTGGATATCTGCGTCACATGGCGTCTTGAGGAGTACTGACCTGTTCCTCGTCTGAACCTCGTTTTATATACCGATCCCCCTAAACTCTGCCAATACGCCCATAATACGACAGCTGTAAGTTAGATGTATAAGTGTAGTGAAGATTATATACCACCACTTTTGTCTAAAAGGACTTCTAATAAAAGAAGCAAAAATTCCTTCTCTATAATTTTTGGCTGAAAATGTATTGAACAATGTTATTGTAAGCAAAAAAATCATTCCAACAAGTATATTGAGGTAAAAGTATGGCTAATAAACAAAAACACTGAAAATGGTGGTGTGTAATCTTCACTGCACACTACTGTAAGGTTGTGGATAAGTTACTAATAAGTTATGCATATGTTTAAAATTGAATAGTTCAGCGTATGCCAGCATTTTATGGAAATTTGTGCAAGTTCTGCAAATCGTTAATATGTGACAGGGGCATAACCTCCGTGGGAGAGATAAGTCATCAACTGTTATCTAGCTGGATGATGAGAAACTCTTAAACTGACAAATATAAAGATATATAATTACAAAATTGTACTTTATATGAATATATTTTATTGTTATTTATAATCAGGCATTAAAATATATGATACATTCCTCTCCTGTTTGTTTGCTGTTTTGCCAAATTCACATCATATGCTTTTGTTTCCATTACATTTGCTTTTCTTTGTGCGTGTACGTAATCCGATCATGTCCGCCTTTTATTCGTTAAGCCTTTACATAGTGTGATAATATATACCCTGCTGGCTCAGCACAAAAGTCATATTGTACACCTGCGTTGTTACGTCTAAGCCTTGAATTCCAGCGTTGGTGTAGCGTGACACTTCCTGGTTATGAACCTTTTCTGTTTTTGGTTTAGTCTGGGAAAGGAATTGCCCTTGCTGCTCAGCGCTTGGAGAATGATTTGTGGATTTCCCAAAATAAACACTATGCTATATTTATGCATTAGCGTCATTTCTGTAGCCACGTGCTGCAAAATAAAAAGTGTTGTGTATAATTTTCCCTTATAACAAACTATGGTCTGCTTTTCTTCAGGGACATTAAAAGCACCACATATTAATGACCCATTAAGGCTGTTTGCAGTGGAGACTGGCTAGGCACCAAATTCCTCTCTATATATAGCTGGATGGTAGCATTAAAAGCCCTGCGCAATGCCCCCTGTGGCCCTTAAAAAACCTAAATAACCAAGTACAAAGACAGAAGTGTTTATTTTTAATTTAGCATTCTGTGCTGCGTCATCATTTTTTTTTTTTTTTTTGGTCATTTTCTGGGAAAACACTTTGGGGAAAATGGCATTGATACTTCCCATGATGCCTTGTTGCAGCAATACCAGTAAGGAACTGTCTCAGTGTGGGAATTATCAGTTTATTTTGGTATTGTAATGCGTTGACAGTGACAGTAATTCTGAAGGTTTATGAAGCACGAATGATGATTCTGGGGTTCACCCAGGCGTCTCGACAGGATGACGGAGCAAAAAACTTTGAGGAAAGAGAGCACGGACCGGCTGCCTCCGTGCCTTGTCGTCTCTCACTGGTGCACTGTTACGTCCATTAGTGAAGGACTTGAGTCCATTAAGATGTTAGTCCATTAGTTGTGAGTGGAGACGTTGGAGTTCATTATCGAATTTCAGAGCAGACACTTATCACATCTGAAATAACATCAAAATTAAAGTTTAATTAGTAGTAAATCACTGCTTTTACCTCTTTAATACCTTTCCCCGTTTTCTTGTTTTTATCTCACCGATGTTCTCTAATGGATCTTGTGAATGAATGAATGAATATATTTTAATAAAAAAGTGCCAACATGTACATAACTATGCAAAATGAACATGAATACACTTTAATAAAAAGGAGAACCAAAAAGTAAGTCATAATAACATTACTTATTTCCATAGTTGACCTTAGTGAAGTGTGTACAAAACAACTACCATACAGCTAGCACTAGCCATTTAAGTATAACATTATCACATATTAATTATCACAGAAACCACTGCACATGATATCACACTTGTTGATATTTTACTTTAAAACATCTGCATTCTGAGAAGTTTTAATACTTTAATGTAATGAATTCCACAATTTTATACATTTATAATTAAATGAGTTTAATCCCTGAGATTTGACTTTAGGTAAACACAATGGAAGCTGATTGGACCTTGTGGAATAACCGTGAATAATTGGTTGAATATCACAGAGATCTTGGTGCAGTTTGTTTGGAAACAGAGTACATGCAGTTTAAACGTAGCTAATCTACTCTACACTTGACATTTAGCCAACCTAGTTTGTTAGAAAAGTATAAGGATTCTATGTAATACCTATTACCCTTTCCTAAAATGAACCTAATGACTTTATTTTGACAGGTTTGCAGCTTACACTTTAACCTTTTACTAAAACCTCTGTACCACGAATTACAGGCATAATCAAAACAAGGTAAAATAAATGATGAACGTATGACTTTTCTATCCTTGATGTTAAAAAATGACGCCCTTCTGTATAAAACTTTAAGTTTGGTATTAACTTTTTTAATGGCAGTGGTGCCAGCGCTATTATCAGACATGTCTTGACCTTTGGCCAAAATAGAATCGTTATTGCAAAAGATGGATAATTTACTACATTTCTGGAGTCTTGTTTTGGAACTAAAACTAACTTTGTATTAATTTAAGATCTTTTCCATCTAACAGAGAGGAATCATCTGCATATAGGTAGAGGTCACAACTGACTGCTTGTCATTGACATAGATAGTAAAGAGTAATGGTCCTAATATTGAGCCCTGAGGGACTCCGCATGTGACCTTACCATGTGCAGACTGATTTCCACTGACCTCAACAAATTGTTGTCTTTCTGCAAGATACGATTCAAACCAATGGATCGCAGATTCATGCAAACCAATTGCTTGGAATTTTGACAGTAAGATTTTGTGGTCAACAGTATCAAAAGCATTCTGTAAGTCAATCAAAACTACACCTCTATAAAGACCTGCGTCCATGTTAAATTGTATCTTGTCAGAAAGAACAGTCAGTGCCAAGTCAGTGGACTGAATTTAATAAATAAGTTTATTTACATTTAAATATTTAACCCAAAGTTGATCATAAATAATTCTTATTAAAACTTTAGACACCACTGGCAAAATTGAAACTGGTCTGTAGTTTCCCTCACAATTCCGATCACCTTTTTTTAAAGAGAGGCTCAACCCTAGCTATATTAAAGTCCACTGGAACTAGTGAGGTTTTTATTGATAGATTAATAATGTAGGCTAATGGGTATGAAATGACAGATGCAACATCTTTTAGAAATTTAGCAGAAATATTCCAGTAGACCTTGCAATAGATAAACAAGATGAATGCTTTTCGACTTCTTGGTCTGAGACAACAGAGCATGTAAAATGATTAAGTTGAACATGTTTTTGTTGATAAAAGGATTCAAGTTTACTGTCCTCAAAGTTTCTTTTGGGACGTTTGTCAACAAGTGCACTGGCTACTCCACAAAAGAAATGATTAAATTTATCTGAAACAAATTTGGAATCAAAACATATTTCTCCGGGTCAGCGGTGGCCCGGTGGTAGGGTGCTCGATTAGTGATCCCACTATCAACAGGTTGTCACTGATGTCCTACCAGTGTAGCTAACTGGGTTATAAATTCCCAGCCATGTCTCTCACTGTCTGTGGTGAGAGGAATGTAAAAGAACCATTGCTGATTTTCAAAAAGAGAGGGCTGCATAGCCGTCAGCGTGTTTCTGCCCTGCGATGGCCTGGCGAGCTGTCCAGGGTGTACTCTGCTCTCGCTCAGAGTCGGCTGAGATGGGCGCCAGCCTCCCCGCGACCCTAATTAGGATTAAGCGGTTCAGAAAATGAATGAATGAATGAACATGGTTCTCCTCCATTGTCTCGGAGACCTATAGTTGATGAACCAACTTTTTTAACACTCAGAGATTTTGAGGAACTATTTGATTTTGATAGGAGTCTTTTTTAGCTTTAGTAATTTCATGTTTCTGAGATGTTTACAGTGGTGTCCTGTCAGCACAGCATGTCTAAAATGCCTCTCTCAATGCTTCAGTCTCTCAGAAGCGTAATCAATATAGTAGACACAGAGACACAGAGCCGGAACATTAGGCAATCATAATTGCTTCACAAATGGGGATGGTACAGATTCATGCCTAATTAAAGAATCGCATACACAACAGCATGTTGAATCCGAGATGAGGCAGGGAGCACGACGAGTTCAGACGTGAGATGTCTCAAGAGCATTGTGTGATCATGATTTATTCCATCTGACACCTGATCAGAGGTTCAGCTTGACACTGTACAGTGTAGCACTTTTTATTTTTCACCTGAAGACATGCGAACGAATGTTCAGCCTGTTAAATCGTTAGGATGAGCTGAAGAGGAAGCTCAGACGCCGGAGATATTTTGTTTCATGAAGCATCTTGGGTCTAATATTATAAGGCATGAAGGTCCATCTCCAACACACACAAATATTTCCAGGGTAGATTTCTCTTATATATAACTTCACTGGAAGGCCTAGATGACCACTACTTCTTCAGTCTCAAAGTCATAGGACCAACTATCCTACCCAGGAGTGTCAAATAGAGGGGTTAGGCTAAGTGGGGTGGGGGGCTAGGAGGAGGATATAATTCCTTCATTCATTCATTCATTCATTCATTCCTTTGCTGGACTGCTTTATCCTACTCGGATCATTGGAAGGCTGAAGCCCATGAACAGCTCACAGACATCCAGTCATGCTCACACTCACACCTAAGGGCAATCTGGAACAGCCAATTAGCCTAATATACATGTTTTTGGACTGTGGGAGGAAACCGGAGTACCCAGAGGAAACCCACACAAGCACAGGGAGAACTTTCATTCCTTCATTCATTTTCTAAGCTGTTTAATCTGGTTAATCCTGATTAGGGTCGCGAGGATGCTGGCGCCCATCTCAGCCGACTCTGGGACTTTTAGCGAGGGTACACCCTGGACAGCTTACCGGACCGTTGCAGGGCCAACAAACACAACCATTCACACTCACACTGAGGGGTGATTTGGAACAGCCAGTCAGCTTACTGTGCATGTTTTTGGACTGGGAGGAAACCGGAGTACCTTGACAAAACCCATGCAGGCACGGGGAGAACATGCAAACTCCACACATCGAACCCTGTCCTTATTGGTGCGAGGCAGACATGCTAACTGCTGCACCACCCTGCCGCCTACAGGGAGAACATGCCACACAGAAATGACCTTGCCAGACACAGGGTTCAAACCCAGGACCTTCTTGCTGTGAGGTGGACGTGCTAACCACTACGCCACCTAGCCACCCAGGTTATGACTTGGGGTCGGGTGATGTTCGTCCAGGTCTTGAAAGAAACCTGAGCTGTTCAATAGTTGATAGTAAAGATAATTTTGGCCATTAATACCATTTAACCATTTTATTGCTCATTTCTTTCTAAGGTTTATTTGAAACCTGTCCAATAACTGATCGGATTTATTTGTTTTCATTTGTTTGAATGGATTTTATTATTGTCCATCCTTTAGCTGTAGTCAGGAAAATAGGCTTCAAAAATAGCTTTGATCGCATAAAGAATTTATCATGACATTAATCTGAAGTGGATTATTCGGTGCAGTTGGCAGTAATACGATTGTATCCAGCAATACGCTGGTGTACGTCTGGTCTCGTTATAATAGTTTCCTCCTGATCCAGAGACCTTCTGTCTCACTTGGACATCTTCTCTCTTCCCCCTGTGCCTGTCTCACTCTCCCGTTTTTCTCCACCTCCCCTTCTCTGTTTTTCTCTGTCATCCTGCGTCCGCTTGTCCCCTCTCGTCTCAAAGTGAGACCATGACGCAGTATCTGCCTAATTACCACAGAGGCAGACACAAGGACAGACGCAGTGCAGCATACACACCAGCACAAATTCACACACAAATTTGTTGTGTTAGTTGTCACTTTCGCATGCCACTGTGTAGCGATTACACTGTACCGTGTGCCATTTTTTGGTCCACAATGAGAAAAAAAGGCGACTCCTTATATTACTTGAAGAATGGTATGGTGGTTAGCATGTACGCCTCACAGCAACAAGATCCTGGGTTTGAGTCCTGGGATCAGTGTGGCTGTTTTTGTTTTCCCCGTGCTTGTAAGGGTTTCCTCTGGGTACTCTGGTTTCCTCCGACAGTCCAAAGACATACACATTAGGCCACAGGTGTCATACTCATGGCCCGTGGGCCAAATCTGGCTCGGCAAATCAATTTTATGCGGCCCGCAAGCGCATTTAAAGAATAGGATTTTATATACTGTATATATATATATATATATATTCAGCCCTCGATCACCTTTAAATTCAGTGATGTGGCCCTCTGTAAAAATGAGCTTGACACCCCTGCGTTAGGCTAATAGGCTGTTCCAAATTGCCCTTAGGTGTGAGTGTGAACAGTTGATGGATAGCGTGCAGGGTGTGCCCCACCTTCACCTTGAGTCGGTTGAGGTAGGCTCCAGCCTCCTTGCAACCCTAGTATGATTAGTTGACTCATTTGCTGAACCACTCCATCCTATTTAGGTTGCAAGGAGACTGGAGCATATCGCAGCCGACACTGAATAGCTCCCAGATCATCGCCAGGCCAACACACACACAACCGTTCACGCTCAAACCTAGAGGCAATTTGGAACAGCCAATTAGCCCAGTGTGCATATTTGTCGACTGTGGAAGGAAACCGGAGTACCGGGAGGAAACTCAACATGCACACTTCATATAGAAACGCCTTCACCGAGCTCAGGAATTGAACCCAGGACCCTCTTTTGTGATGACTACTACACTACCTGCCCCAGTTGCTAGCTCAGGCAATTAATAGAACAAAATCAGTACTATCAGTGTTGATTTATTTAAAATTCATCCCTCATTTTCGGTTAGCTCTGAAAGGCTGCGTTCTCACTAAGAATCCAATTCACTACAGAAATTACGAATGAAGTTGTTCAGCTCTGTTGCGCTTGTGTTGTGTTGGGATTAAACTCGCGTGTTTCCAGATGCCGAGTGTAAATCTTTGGCACGCCTCTGCTACAGAAGCTGCGTTTTTGGAGCGAGTCCTTCTGACTTCTCCTGGGTAGAGTGGAAGCTGTTTCAGGATTCTGGCCACATATGAGAGAAATAAACTGTGAAGAGTAGGAAGTCTCGCTGCCAATTTATTTCTCTCCACATGCGAATTAGGCTCCATTGAGTCTCATCATATCCAGGTCACCGGCACATCACCGGCCAAATCCTCCAGAGGCGTAAACGCGGCTTTGCTGTGTCACCGCATTCGTTTTGGCAGTGAAAGCTCGATCATGTCTGCAGTTCAGTAATTCAATCAAGTGCTAATCTTTGTGCTGTAGGCCAAGGTCTGAGATTTATGGTAATAATATCTGGAACGCTCTCATAATATTTTGTTATTGGTTTACTGTTGCTCGAGTCTCTGCAGACTCTTTTGTGTAACTGTGATGTTTTGTTAGCTGTTAAGATGTACAGTGTAATTATAGGCAGATATTAACAAAGAATTTTGACTCATTTGTGTAAGATTTTAGTTTTCATTTCAGGAAGGTTTTTATGACTGACTCAATTGTGTGATCCTGTGATTCAAGAGCTTAATGGTGTGTAACTTCAGGTCTCCCATTTCCTGCTAATTGGAACATGAGTGTGTTTAATTTTAGGCTTTGGACAGTCTTTCTCATTTTTGGTCGAGATAAATATTTTTCTTGCCTGATTGGGTTCCTATAAGGAACTACAAGACTCCCTTTCGCTTTCTCTCTCTCTCTCTCTCTCTCTCTCTCTCTCTCTCTCTCTCTCTCTCTCTCTTTAGAGAACTCAGTGTGATTTTTTGAATAATATATTAACTTATTATTGATGTAGGGCATTACAGTGGTGTAGTGGTTAACACTTCCAGCTCACAGCAAGGGTCCAAGCCCCGTGCCCAGCGAGAGGCTTTTCTGTATGGAGTTTGCATGTATGTTTTTGCATGGGTTTCCTCTGAGTTCTCCTATTTTCTCCCACAGTCTAAAGACATGCACATTACGCTAGCTGGATATTCTCGATTGTCCTGAGTGTAGCCTGCCTTCACCCAGGGTTGGCTGGGATGGGCTGCATTCATTCATTTTCTGAACCGCTTAATCCTAATTAGGGTCGCGGGGAGGCTGACGCCCATCTCAGCCGACTCTGGG
>JAQMYF010000013.1:4566055-4567963 GCA_030014195.1 Neosilurus mollespiculum | reverse complement strand
GATTTGAGAAGATTGAAAATTTAAAAACAAAGCTTTTCTTGTGGAAAACCTGATGTGGCCCAGCCTCACCCAGACTCGGCCCCCGGGTAGATTGAGTTTGAGACCCATGCTTTAGAGGTTAATAAGAAAAAAAAACCCAACTTATCGTGTTACCAAGGAAAAGGAAACAATGGAAAGTCTGTACTGATTTGGAAAACTCAACAATTAAATGTGGCATGTTGTACAGCAAGTCGGTCATTACTGAAAAATAATCACTGACAGAGTGACTGAGACCCCGACGTGTAGTGAAGTGATCTTGAATAATTCTCAAAAGGTTTATTTGTATTATCTGTACATTTTAATCTTTTTTTACACAACAACTTATTAAAGAAATCAATAAATTAAGTAGAATTATTGATTTAAAAAGGTTTTTATTGATTCTGGTAATGACATGCTCCAAAGCAGCTGCCTGTAAACTCTAACAATGGTGTGTAATAATTAATAATAGTAATAGTAATAATAATAATAATAATAATAATAATAATAATAATAATAATAATAATAATAATAACAAAATGCTGAGTGCTCTGACTGACCAATCAGAATCGAGTATTGAAATTAACCACCATGTATTCATCACTTTTATACAAAGTCTAAAGTATCATAAAAATATTTATATAATGTCTGACAAATACTACAAAATTATTATTAAAAATAAGTATGACTTATTTATATAAAAGTAATTTTAATAATATTCATCTAAAATAAAAAACAAGTATTTTTAAATATTACATTTTAATTAAATACTGTTTTATTGTATATACATAAACAAATATAAATTAATTAATGAATTAATTAGTTAATTAATAATAATAATAATAATAATAATAATAAAATATATAAAAATTATATATACAAATATATATTACACATATAAAGTAAAATATATATGAAAATGTTATACAAATAATGCAGTTCTATTCTATTCTATTTCATTAATGATGTTTGGATGATTTTTGTACCATTAAATTAAGAACAATAAAATAGATGGACACGGTGGGCATGGTGGTGTAGTGATAAGCACGTCCGCTTCACAGCAGGAAGGTTCTGGGTTTGAGTCCTGGGCTGTGTGGAGTTTGTATGTTATTCCCATGCTTGCATGTATATCCTCTGGTTTCCTCCTACAGTCCAAACACATGCACTAAAGGCTAATTAGCAGTTCGAAATTGATCCTAGGTGTGAGTGAGAGTGTGAATGGTTGTAGGATGGTCTGGTGAACTGTTCAGGGTGTACACCGCCTTTACCTTGTGTTGGCTGAGATAGACTCCAGCCTTCCTGTAACCCTAGTAGGATTAGGCAATTTGGCAAATGAGTGAGTGAGCAAAATAGACACGTTTCAGTGTGGCTGGGATTAAAGAGTACAACCTAGTATATGTAGTTACCTGCTGTTATCTGCTACTCATAATATATTACAAGAATCATTCATAAAGCATTTTACGACCACTGACTGTGTTACTGATGAATATTTCCTATGCATTAAATTTAAGGTCATTTGTACAATAAAGGTTAGTTTAGTTGAAGGGGGGGGGCTTTTTTTGGGTCAATTTAATTCATATTGCATCTCAATTTCCTTTGTATTCAGCACCTGGTGTTGATTTAAATCCCTTTGTGTGTGTGTGTGTGTGTGTGTGTGTGTGTGTGTATGTTTTGAAGCTGCACCTTTTTTCTTCCACAACCTTTAAAAAAGCAGGCTTGGTGGCTTCACGAGCCGTACACTCTTCTTCTCGCCATTTCTCAGCACAGACTGTGTTTAAAGTGTAAATGAATTTGGATTAACTATTACTCATAATTTATTCATCACAATTTCTGGCTTTATCAATTAATTAAGTATTAGCCCATTGCTCTCTCAAGCTCAGGGCTACACAAGAA
>JAQMYF010000013.1:4556055-4561055 GCA_030014195.1 Neosilurus mollespiculum | reverse complement strand
CCTGATGAGCCATCACCAGGGTGTAAAAAGGCCCAACAGACTAACATACCTTACCTGATTAAGTTTTGGCAGATTTTAGTATTATTTGCACTGAATTTGTGTTTTGATGTCAGCCAATAATTAATTTTACATTTGATATGGTTACTCTGGACATTTTAACTTGAGTTCACTATCCCAGTAGTGTTCACAAACATCATGCTCTGTTGTTAGACAAACAGTATTTTGTCTATTTAAGCAACTTACACATGTCAATAACAGTTAGCATGTTTTTATATGCTACGGTTCGTTATTCTATTACTTTTTATTTTATTAGCATTACTATTATAATCATATTACTATATCATGCAAACTTATTTACTTTGTAATTGTAAGCATTTGGATTATATCCACGGAGCACGACTACCGAGCAGCTTGCATAGCAGCTTGCATAGCAACGAAAGTTTGTTGTGTGCTTTTTGGCACCGCTGCAGTAAGTCCCTCAGTGTAAGTGCTGTTAATCAGCTGTGGAGCAGCTGCAGGGTCCACAGGGTGCATGCGGAGATAAGAAGACTCGGCACACATAGATTCCCATGTAATGTCAATGCTATTGTTTCACCCTGGTGTCTGGCGTTAAAGTTTATTATCCGCCCCCTTTTTTATTTTGATGTTGATTCTCTTGGTTACGGCAGTTAGATAAAATCTCCAGGGTTGTTCAGGCAGCCGTGGTGTCTTGCAGGTCTTGGTCTGTTGACAGTAAACTGGAAGGAGATTAATTATTAACCATATTAGATTTTTGCCTTTCACCTTTTCCCAACCCCTGACACCAGCGGGATTTTTTTTCTCTGTTGTTATGAGGGTCTTTAAGAACCCAAGAACATTTCTACTACAGTATAATGATCTCATATAAGTGGTAGGTTAGCTAGGGAAGACAGCATTACGTTTTCCAAGATACTTGTCAACAAATTACTGTTATTTTTCTGTATACTCAAGATTCGATAATGTTCTTTAAAGGTCAGATCTTATACCCATTTATTCATACGTTTATTTTATTTTATTTTTTTTGGACACCAGCCGTGCACTAAAGTATGACTCCTAATCCATAAAACTCTACAGTTCATCGGGAAGCTGCTTCAGCACCTCCCCCGAAATTGCTCATTTTAAGAGCATGCGCATGCCGGGTGGCCTGTTGGGCTTCCTCCTCCCATTTATGATCCCTCCACTCTCTGTGGCTCTGATTGCTCACCTTTTGTCTTAATGCCCTGTGAGGCAAAGTGAGATGGGCAAAGATACTGCTGTGCATGGGGGATAGTGGGGGAAGGCCAGGTCACCAGAAAGCCCAGCACACTGTGATGCATTAATGTCCTCCCTAACCCCATAAACAAAATACAAAATAAAAAATAAAAATAAACAAAGAATTGGAAAAAGCTTGTGCTTTAGGACAAACAGCCCAGAGGGAAAACTTAAACATGTACAAACTTCATCATTTGACACTCAGGCATTGAGTAACATGGATGTTTAACACTGCTGCAACATTTATGCATCAAAAAAGTGGAAAAAAAGGCGTAATATCTTCCCTTTAAAGCATAAAATGTTTTTCCAATGCAAGCTACGTGGCCACACTAACGGTTAAAGGACTCCATCATGTACTCATGTGAGCTCCAGTTCGTGTCTATTCGTCCACTATTTTATATCATGATTTTAGCTATATCCAAACAGCTTTATCCTTTACTAAGGTCCTGGGGAGGTGGGGCCCATCACAGCTGACTCCAGATGAAGGTGAATCCGCATATCATCACAGCGCAGGCACACACAACCATTCACACTCACACTCACACCTAAGGGCAATCAAGAATATCCCATTAGCCTAATATGCATATCTTTGGACCGTTGGAGGAAACTGGAGCACCCGGACGAAACCCACACAAACATCAGGAGAGCATGCAAAATCCCTAATGCTATCATACTGTACAGGGCTCATCGTGTATATGTTATAGTCAGGTTGTGCAGCCAGTCATTTCGTGAAATCCCTAAAACTTTTAGTCAGTCATTTTGCGAAATGGTTTCACAATCGGTCTGTAACATACATATGATGAGAATGAGGGATTAAAAATATAACATTTCACTGCTGCCATGGGAGGATGGAACTTTTCTGTGTGGAGTTTGCATATCTTTCCTGCACTTTTGTGGGTTTCCTCTGGGTACTCTGGTTTCCTCCATCAGTCAAAACACTAGACTACAGTAAAAACCCATAAGTGTGAATGTGAATGCAAATGATTGTGGTTGTGCTAGGCGTGCGATGGTGTTCAGGTGTAACCCCACCACTCACCTGAAGCCAGCAGGGATTGGGACCTGCTTCCCGGGGAAGCCTGATGGAAAGAATGTCCTTCCAAAACTCTTTGCCAACCCATGCAAAGTTGTCAGATCTGCGACTGCTTCATGAGCTCATTCTTGCACAACTCTCTTTCTCATTCTAACACAAATGGCACCAGGAAGTACATTTGTGTCTGTGTTTTGCATACTCTAATTCCCCTTTGTTTTTCGCTTTCAGTCTGCCGAGTTCTTCGACATGCTGGAGAGGATGCAGGTGAGACGGTTTTGATTTTTTTCCCTACTTAATTAGGTTGCTTTGAGACATTATAAAGCTGGTAAAACATGGGCAGCTCTGCTTGACTTGGCTTTTTCCTTAAATGTGTACATGAAACCTAGCATTTTGAAAGGAGGTGACCAATTTTGTTTTCAAGTGCTGGCAGTGGTGAAGTGGTGTATCCAGCTGAACGAGCAGCAGGGAGGCTATCCTTCCCGCCCTGATTGAATGATCGTGCAGAAAGCCTGCATATACCCATCTTTTTCAAAGCTCCATCGATCCGTCTAGTACTTTTCTCAGTGGTGGCTGTTTAGTTAGTGGTGTGATCTGGAAATCAGGTTTTTTTTTTTTTTTTAAGCTTGTGAACAAGAATGACTCACTGACCTCACACAGCACTACCAGACAAGGGTGTGTATGACAGGGAGGCAAAAAGGGCATGTTCGCCAGTAGTGAAAGAGCAGATCAATATGCAGAACACTTTTCCGAGACAAGATCAGCAAGGCTTGTTATTCTGTCCTGTGTACCATATGATGAACTTATCGATCAGATACAGATGCTCAAAGGCAAACATGTCTGGAGTGGACGATCGAAGAGCCTGAGCTCTGCGAAATTAAAAGCTGAGAGGATTCTGGGAGGGTTTGCAGCCACCCTGCTGGCTTTTTTGACTGGTTTATGCTTGTTCTGAAGGTAGTACCAAGGAAGACAGGTTGAAAGAGACAGTGGAAATCTAGAAGTCGAAAACAAAAACGTCCTTCTGTAAAAGTAACGAATAATCCAGGCTTTTCGAAGTTCATGTCAGGTCATTCCCAGAAGAACCTCAGATGTTCTGACGAAGCAGAAACCAGGATTTAATGTCTACTACAAGTATTGCCAAGAGTCTGGGCATATATTATTATCTTGAAAGACTTTCATCACACTTCTGAGGTTATTTTAATGAACAGAGGGAGTATTCATGGCATTCATCACTGTAAATGATTCATGAATTTTGCTGAGAACGTAAAACAGTCATTTATGTTCAGAAATGAAAACTGCCAGGGTAGACCTGTTAGGACAGCGCTGCCGAGGGTGGAGATGGTCTGGTTTATGCTTCTACCTCTGTGTGTTTGGGTGTTGTATGCGCCAGGTGCATGTAGGCATTTGCCATACACAAGTCAAAGTCTAATGATTGGAGAAGAAAAACTTTAGTTAACACAAATACAACAAATTTCTTGGTTCTTGAAATAGACCATACATTAAGATATGTGACACGTAATTCTGCTACCCGCATCTTTATAAACTGCGGTGCATGTGCATTCAGGGGCGACCTAACACACTTGGAGGGAAAGCATTATCCGCCCCTTGTAGGCATGAGCTGATGACACCCATGATTGGCTGTTGATCGCTGTAATTGACAGGGAGGTGAACGTATGCCATCCCTCCCTCACGTGAGAGCTCAGCCAATTAGGTCCCGGCCGTGGATGGCTGAGTGCATCAACCTGAAATTAAACATGCGATCTCCAGGTTGGAACTCGTGTACTGTACCTTGTTGATGCACCACTCAGGATACCTCAAGTGTGGATATTTTATCATTCATCAGAAGGATTCACCCATTTATTTTTTGAACCGCTCAATCCTTAATTAGGGTCGCGGGGAGGCAGGCGCCCATCTCAGCCGACTCTGGGCGAGGACGGGGTACACCCTGAACAGCTTGCCAGGCCTACTCTTTATTAACCACAGACAGTGAGAGACATGGTTAGCCTTTGTTAACCCAGTTAGCTGCAATGGGGGGCAGCAGTGACAACTCGGTGATAGTGGGGCTTGAACCCACAACCTTTGGATAAGTAAGCCAGCACCTTAACCACTGTGCCACCACTGCCCGTGGATATTTTATAATGAATGATAATTAATATATTTTATAATATATAAAAATACTATATTCAATATTTATATTAGATATAGTAGAAGGTGAATAATTATTTTAGTTTATACTACACATAAATATATGCTGGCACCCATCTCAGCCGACTCTGGGTGAGGGCAGAGTACACCCTGGACAGCGCGCCAGGCCATCACAGCTAAAACAATGTTTTAAAGTTTTGAATGCATGACAGTAGGGATTCGCCCTCCATTACAACATCAACATTTGAAAAAGTGTACTGCGTAGATTTGGGTTTTTTTTTCCATACAGCATTTACTGAATTACTATGATTTAAGAATCAGTGACAGTGTCTGCTGTTTTATTCAAGTGTGTTTGAATTTGCAAGGTGGATAATGTTTACTATCCCAACATGGCAATCCAATCAGACTGCACCATTTACATGTAGTATAAACTAAAAGACAATATACAGTATAATAAGCTATTATAATTATGTATAATGCAGTAAATTTTTTAACTTTCTCTTATTTTGGGGGGGGGGGGGGGGGGGGGGGGGGGGGGGGGGGGGGGGGGGGGGGGGGG
>JAQMYF010000013.1:4533908-4550679 GCA_030014195.1 Neosilurus mollespiculum | reverse complement strand
TTCAATAGGGTTAAGGTCAGGACTCTGTGGTGCCAGTTCATGTGTGAAAATGATTCCTCATGCTCCCTGAACCACTCGTTCATTGGCTTTGGGGAAGAAAAAGTCCATCGATGTGATAACCTGCTCGTTCTGTACATTCAGGTCTTCAGCTGACTTCATTTTATTGCCACATTAATGTTGCTGAGCCTCGACCTGGTTAACTGGAACAACAATAAATTGCTAAACTCTTAAAAACAGACAAAACAGATTTTATCTGTAAACACCTCAATCTTAAGCAAGCATAAATATATTGTACAAAAACATGTGGAAATGTTCTTAATTCAGTCTAAACCATGTACCCATGTCTTGGTGTCTTTTTGTAAAATGTCATGGCATGTAAAAGCCAGTTTATTAAGCAGAATGGTAAAAACACCAGTTTGCTTAAAGTATACCTGTGGTGAATCAGTGTTACTCGCTATTTAAAACAATCACGTATAACATCAGCGGTTCCTTCTGGCAACATCAGTCCATGCAAGATTTTAAAGTGCGTGCCAGTGTTATGGCTCCAGGCATGCTCAGAGACATGCTGCCTTTCTGATCGGCTGTTCCAGTGGCTACGTCACTGTGGCTACATCACTGACCCGTGTAGCATAACACATTATGGGTCAGTGCTGAGCTGCACAAACAACAAGCGCAGAAATCGCGGAAACATTTCTTTTTGTTCCTAAACCGACTGATGACAGGAAAGCTGAGTCGGCAAAACATTAGCCGTATAAGTTATTTTGGATTCACTGTCACGCTCATCTCTGGCAGCATTCCCGTCCTCAGAGTCACTAGAATGCTTCGTCTCACTGTCTTCACAAGAGACGTCTACCCCACCCACCTAATCCTGGCAGGTTAGCCTCGGCTAGTAATCCACGGGATAAAATTACCATTGTTTTTATGGTCATTGATGTTAAAATAAGTGTCTGCATGACTTAAATGTATTACATACACATAAAATATGCTGTTGGTATGACCAATACTGCTACTCTTTAAATACATCCTAAACTTTGTGGGTTAAGTGTGATTTCTAAGCATAGCTGTTATTGAAATGTTTATGATGCATGCCGTCACCTGTACCGTCACGTCATCATCAAAACAGAGAAGTGTGCCTACCTGCTCCATTTATGGGGTCATAATAAAGTTAAAATATATGTAAAACCGACCTAAGAAAACATTAGTCACCAGAAACTTACAGATATAAAGGTAGAGCCTCTTTTCGTGGATTTTTCCAAAATCCAAAGTCAACCAAAGTAGACAACCACAATTTAAAACCTAGAGCTGTAGGTGTTGTGGAAATGCTTGACTGACTTTTTTTTTTAAACCTTTTTTTTTTCTTTTTTCCTAACAGGACGACTACATCCCATATCCACGGATAGAGGATGTGAGTTTCAACAACATCACCAAGCATTCATATGGTCATTGTTTCCTCACTTCCATTCTCATCAGTACCATCCTCTCACTCCGCTTATTGTTTCTCTAGGTGCTGGAAAAGGGAGGACCATACCCTCAGGTGATCCTGCCCCAGTTTGGAGGTTACTGGATCGAGGACATAGAGGCTCCTCTGGGCACGCCGACATCGTCAGACAGTAGCTTCTGTGAGGAAGAGGAGAGCGAAGGTACGGGACCTGGGGCAGATGGAGAAGGAGAAGGAGGAGGAGGAGGAGGGGGATTTGGATACAAGCTGGAGAGCAACAGCACAGCACGAGCGTACCGCAAACACTTTCTCGGAAGAGTGAGTATGAATCTAATTAAACTCAGTTATTTTTATTATGATTAATCTTTCACAGCATGTTCTGCATCTCAACATCTCTCTGCTAGGTACTGAGAAATAACATAAATAAGGAACAGTCGATTGTATATCATCCATACGGAATGTGTATGAATATTTCCAAGCTCAGGCGATGGCGGATGTGTATTTGTTGATAAAGTGTGCAAAATATTTATTTACCATGAATGAAAGCGAATCTAACAGACAGCTTAACAAATATTATTAGTCTGTATTACACATAGGAATGCTGCAATCTGATTGGTTCACTGTCTGGGGATTAAAAAGACATTATTCTGAGTAGATAATGCCTGAATCAAAATTGTCGTCACGGTCACTTGGAGCAAAATTTAGTATAAAAATATTTAATTTCTAGTTATTTATAATATAAAAGTATTTTGTTTGTTTTTCTTGTGCTACTATGTGGTTATATACTAAAACTTTGAGTTGGTTTAAAAACACACTATTACCATCGGTCCTGTGATGGTCTGGCGAGCTGTTCAGGGTGTACCCTGCCCTTGCAAAGCACTCACAGATGTGGATAAAGCTGGCTTAATTAGTTCATTCACTTATTCATTCATTTTCTAAGCCACTTGTCCTAATAACAGGTCGCGAGGAGACTGGCGCCTATCTCAGCCAACTCTGGGCGAAGGCGGGGTACACCCTGGACAGCTTGCCAGACCACTGCAGGGCAAACACACATACAACATTCACACACACACACACACTCAAACCTAGGGGTGATTTGGAACAGCTAATTAGCCTACCGTGCATGCTTTTGGGGAGGAAACCAGAGTACCCGGAGGAAAACCATGCAGGCACGGCAAGAACATGCAAACTCCACACAGAAACACCCGAGCCCGGGAATCGTAATTCATTTACTAGTCTCTTTAAAATTTAAATAAACTTTAAGTGAAATGCTTTGATGGAGAAAAGCGAAGAAATAAAACACAAGTTGTGGAAGTACTCCGCCCTCGCCCAGAGTCGGCTGGGATGGGCACCACCCTTCCCACGCCCATAATTAGGATTAAGCGGTTCAGAAAATGAATGAATGAATGAATGATTACCGTGCTAATGCATTGCGAGCAGTGATACGCAGCCAGAATAAAACAAGTAACGGTGCCTGGAGTAAATTATAAAAGGCAACCACTTTAAAATTTTTCTTAAAATTAAAGGTTATTAACTTACGAATTTTAAGAAAACTTTTAATTCTTTTTTCAAATTATATTATTAATTGCTTAAAACTTTTTGCCATATGATAAAACAATTATTCAACTCGTTTGCTCGGTCTGTACTGAGAAATTCCAGCCTTTTGACTTTTGGCCTTTAGGCTTAGATTTCGCTGTACAGACCTCACACTCGGGTTAACGAGTAGTATGTTATTAGTCTACCTGTGACAACTGCAAGATAGTTAGGTAGCAACTTACAAGCCTGCAACATATGTACTTAATAATAACTATAGTACAGAAAATAACAGAACAGATACAGAGCACAATAGCAGTCTTTCATACTTTTCTTGGTCCTGTGTTGGTCTGGAAGCTGTTCAGGGTGTATCCCGCCTTCGTCCAGTGTTTAGTCAGATAGGCTTTAGCCTACAGTGCCCCTTGGCATTTTTCATGTTTTGTTGCCTCACAACCTGGAATTAAAGTGGATTGTTAAAATGGAAGATTTGCATCATTCGTTTACAGAACATACCTACAACTTTGACAACAAATAGGACAAAATAACAGAAAAGTTCAGCATGCATAACTATTCAACGCCTAAAGTCAACACTTTGTACAGCCACAATTTGCGAGAGTTACAGCTGCAAGTCGCTTTGGATAAGTCTCTATGAGCTTGCCACTGGGATTTTTACCCATTCCTCAAGTCAAAACTGCTCCAGCTCATTCATGTTGGATGGTTTCCGCTTGTGAACAGCAATCCTCAAGTCTGACCACAGATTCTCAACTGGATTGAGGTCTGAGCTTTGACCAGGCCATTCCAACACATTTAAATGTTTCCTCTTATACCACTTGAGTGTTGGTTTAGCAGTATGCTTCAGGTCGTTGTCCTGCTGGAAGGTGAACCTTCGTCCCAGTCTCAAATCACAGGCGGACTGAAACAGGTTTTGCTCAAGAATATCCCTGTATTTAGCACCATCCATCTTTCCCTCGACACGGATCAGTTTCCCAGTCCCTGCTGCTGAAAAACTTCCCCACAGCATGATGCCACCACCACCATGTTTCACTGTGGGGATGGTGTTCTTGGGGTGATTGGATGTGTTGGGTTTCCACCAGACATAGCGTTTTCCTTGGTAGCTGAAAAGTAAAATTTTAGTCTTATCTGACCAGAGCACCTTCCTCCATACATTTGGGGAGTTTTGGCAAAATCAATGCCTTTTGGCAAACTCAAAACATGCTTTCTAATTTTTAACACTAAGTAACAGCTTTTTTTCTGGCCACTCATCCATAAAGCCCAGCTCTAAGAAGTGTACAGCTTATTGTGGTCCCATGCACAGATACACCAGTCTCTGCTGTGGAACTCTGCAGCTCCTTCAGGGTTACCTTTGGTCCCTGTGCTGCCTCTCTGATTAATGCCCCCCTTGCATTATATATTTTTTTCTCATTTCACTTTACCAACTTAGACTGTTTTATGCAGATCCGTCACATAAAATTCTGAATAAAAAAATAACATTTAAATTACAGGTTGTAATGTAACAAAATAGGTAAAAATCGGGGGTGGGGTGGGGTTGGGGGGTGAATACTTTTTCAAGTCACTGTGCCTCTGAGCCTCTGATCCCAGTAGGATTAACCGGTTCAGCAAATGAGTGAATAAGAATCAATGATATGTTTCTTGTTGTTGGGGATTGCTAACCAGTCTAAGGTTCACATATGTCATAGCCATTAGCTTAGCATTAAAAGGGTCTACTTTTAAGGGGCCTACTTCCAGTTTGCACACTGATGCACTCTTTGAACAATGGTATAGAAATGCTCACAGGTTTTTTTTCCAAGTTTCACAGGTGTTAAAGAGCATCAGTTCAAAAAGCAAGATTTTTTACTTGGCAGATACATATTTCGAGGCACTTTTAGCATTTAATAACTAACATTTTTTAAATCTCTCGAGTAGTCTGAGGTGGAAAGGTCAACATGTCTCGGTGTCAAGGGCACAGTTGTAATGGCACTTTTCGAAAGCGCTTTTTCCTCCTTACAGCCCAAAAGCACTCTTTCAGGAGCAGTTTTCGACTCGTAGCATTTATATCTCACAGAAAGGTTGATAGAAATATGTGAAAATGACACTAACGTGGAGCTGAACTGAGCTGGGTGGGAAATCAGCAGTGAAAGAATTTAAAGTCTGTGAAGTTAAAGCATCTCTCTCTCTCTCTCTCTCTCTCTCTCTCTCTCTCACACTTTCTTTCTCTTTCAGGAGCACATGAACTATTATTGCACAGGCAGTAGTTTGGGAAATCTTATTATGTCTTTAAAGCACGAGGAGGCTGAAGGACAGGAATTCCTTCGTATTATGCTCAGGTATAACACACACACACACACACACACACACACACACACACACACACACACACATTCTTTAAAAAGTCTTTATGGCAGTAGTAGCTCGGTAGCGCAGTGGAGGCTCAATGGTTAAGGCAACGGGTTACTGATCCGAAGATCGGGGGTTCAATCCCCAGTATCCCCACTGTTGGGCTCTTGAGCAAGGCATCGATTAATTAGTTGTATAATAACTATAACCCTGGCTTACTGATCAGAAGGTTGGTGGTTGATGTAATACCAAGTAATACCAAGCTACCTCTGTTGGGCTCTTAAGCAAGTTGTATAAATGAGATATAGTGTAAGTCTTTCTGGGTAAGGGTGTCTGCCAAATACTGTAAATGTGGCTAAGGCTGTGGGTTGGGGTTTCAAACCCCAATACCAACGAGCTGCCACTGTTGAACCCTTGAGGAAGGTGCTATACCCTCAACTGCTTAGTTGTATAAATGACATAAAAATGTAAGTTGTTCTGCATAAATGCATCTGCCAAATGCCATAAATGTAAGACACTGGCAAATATTTTTCAGAATTAATCAGAATGGTTCGTGGTATGAATACAAGCCAGAATGATGGCATATCAATCCTCTAGGACAAGACCTAGTATAATACCCAGTACAAAAAAAATCATGTTTGAAGTAGTTGCTATGAAGCAGTAAAATGGTGAAGTGGCAACAAGAGAGAAGACACTTGAGCTGACAGAAAAGAAGAACTAAAAAAGCTGTCGGAAATAGAGAAGCGAAATGAGGCTTAAATTTAGAAATGACATGGTACATTTATGGGTGAAGTTACTTTGTGCTCAGTCAGCAAGGGACTCCAGAAAGCAGTCTAATTAAAAAAATAATAAAAAAACACACTCAGCAAGAAGGTCCTGGGTTGGAGCATTGCGGGCATGTGGAGTTTGCATGTTCCTCTTGTGCTAGCGTGGGTCCCCTCCAGTCACTCCGGTTTCCTCCCACAGTCCAAAGACATACATGTCTGGCTAACTGGTGGTTCAGGTGTGAGTGTGAGTGAATGGTTGTGTGTGTGTTGCCCTGCTCTTGTCTGGCGAGCTGTTCAGGGCATACCCCGCCTTTGCCCAGTGTCGGCTGATATAGGCACCAGCCTCCCCGCGACCCTAGTAGGACGAAGCAGTTCTGTAAATGAGTGAGTGAGTGAGTGAGTTCTGTAATTATAGAGTCTGTCTCTAACTATACAAAGCTGTAATTACTGGGTTTAAAGGTGGTGTGCATAAGGTAACTTAAGCCTTCTGTGAAAACTGACATACATAGGTGGTGGCTGTCATGGACCAATGACGTCACGTGTTTGCCAGAATGTATGTTTGCGTGTTATGACAACTGACTTTGCCGCCCGGCATTCTTTTATCATGTCAGAGTCAAAAACAGGTAAGGGATATTTCACCCCAGCTCCAGTGGATAAATTCATCCTGACTGTTTGGTAGATCTGGACATAAGAAGTCCAGCCGGAATCATAAAGGCTGTCCTGTGCTAATTCTGGGACTTCTTTGTCCAGTAGTACCTTTATATGAAGATTTTGGGCTTATCACATTTTTGTTATCATTCAGGTCCAAGACAAAGACACTTCATGACAGGATTCCACTGGAGGGACTCCCCCAACTACCCAGTGTTCCTCAAATAGCCAAGGTGTGGATCATCTGTTTATTATCTATACGAAAATCATGACATATGCATTTCTTTGTAACATTTCAGTTTTGTGTGAAGTATATAATATTTTTCAGGTTTAAAAAACAAAGTGACTGCATAAATTTTTTTTGAAAATAACTTTCTGTCAACTTTGTGCTCAATAAATATTCGGACGAGGGGTGCTGAAACCTGTATCTGGGCTGACTTGCACTTTGCTGTGTTTCAGCTGCTTTGCGATGATGTCACAGGTCTGAAGTTCAGTCCCGTCCTTTACCCAAGGGTGAGTGTGCTACTAAACATTTATTCCCACATTTTCAAGTTTTCACGTTTGAAGGTCTAGTGTGTTAACTATTAGCACCCTGCGTAAAACTAGCTTGAACAGAAAATTATTCAGCACATGCAACTAATATCACTCTCACTTCCTTATTTGCCAAACCACTTAATCCTATTAGGATCATGGGGAGGAAGGAGCCTGTCTCAGCCAACACTGTGTGAAGGCGGGGTACACCCTGAACAGCTCGTCAGACCATTGCAGCGCCAAAACACACACACACACAACCATTCACACTCACCCCTAGGGGCAATGTGAAACAGCCAGTTAGCCTAACCTGCATGTCTTTGAACTGTGGGAGGAAACCGGAGTAACAGTAGGAAACCCACTCAAGCACAAGGGGAACATGCAAAAGCCACATAGAAAAGCCTTTGCCAAGCCTGGGACTCGAACACAGGACCGTCTTCCTGTGAGGCAGACGTGCTAGCCACTACACCACCGTGCCGCCATATTCAACTAATATTTTGATGTTAAATCATCCAGTAAAATGGAGGAAGATAAAATTAATAAACATTTGGTATAGTGGTGTCCTCAGGAGCGTTACCACCTCACAGCTCCAGTGTTCTTAATTCAATCCTGAACTCTCAAGTTACTCTCTGTGCAGACGTTTGGTTTCCTTAAAGTTTCCATTGAATGTTCCCTTCAGTGTCCCTTTCGCTCATGCTTGGTGTTCCTGGGATAGGCTCCGGATTCACTACATCAATGACCTTGAGAGAGTGCTTACTTAAGACGGACGAATGAAATGTACAATTGAATACATTTTAAATATAATGCTTCTTCCTGAGATATGTTAAACAAGATGTGTTGTTATTTACGTAGGTAGATAGATTTATATATATAGATAGATAGATAGATAGATAGATAGATAAATAGATAGATAGACAGACAGACAGACAGACAGACAGACATATGGATATAGATAGATAGATTGATATGTGATCGTTTATGGTAAACGAATGTTCTTAATAAATCCCCTGATGAGTGGGCAACCACGAAACAGGCTTGTCGGGTTAAAACTGTAGTCCTTTTATTTTTCCCACATACCATATATTTAGCTCTACTTTGATGTATTGAGCACTGTTCTACCGAAAATCGACTCAGGCTGACATAGAGACATGACTATATATATATATATATATATACATATGATAGATAGATAGATAGATAGACAGATAGATGGATGGAAGGACGGACCGACCGACAGAGATAGATAGACAGACAGACAGACAGACAGATAGACAGATAGATAGATAGATAAGAACTATAGTGTTGTTATTTTATTAATTTTAAAACTTTGTACCTGGTGAGTTTTTTCTTTTGTCATGAAGCTAATGGGGACAGGGTTCTGAGGGTTCTGCTCTATTTGCAGTGCTCACTACGCTGCACTACTCAGGACATCTGGGCTAATGTGTGTGTACCCCGGGGTGTTGTAAAGTCCATCTGCTTCACTAATGCCCACAGGCTCTCTCTCTCTCTCTCTCTCTCTCTCTCTCTCTCCCTGCGAGTGTTTCAGCATGGCCTGGATCATATCAGGACCCCATTTGGTCTCTCAGCCATAGCCAACACGGAGCCCTTCTTGAATTATAAAGAGTGCTGATACACACATATGCTGTTCCTGCTGGCTTCGTCTCTCAGTTGCTGTCTGCTTTTTCTCACCCCTCAGGCCTCTCAGCTGATCGTCGGCTTCGACGAGCACGAAGTCAATAACACCTTCAAGTTTGGTGTGATATATCAGAAGTTTGGGCAGGTGAGCGAGTTTGAATGTTGTTCGAAGATATTCCGATTAATGATGTTAATGTACGCAGGAACACAGCACTGACGTTTTTACCCTTTTCCACACCCTTCTCACAATTTCTTTGCTTTCTGTCTCAGACGTCTGAAGAAGAGTTATTTGGGAATAATGAGGAGACGCCGGCATTTGCTGAATTTCTCAGTGTGTTGGGTGACAACATCGAGCTACAGGATTTTAAAGGGTATCTTAACATCGCAAACTGACACACACACACACACACACACACACACACACACACACACACACTGAAATCTTTCAATAGGGTTTAGTTCATGTGTGAAAATGATTCCTCACGCTCCTTAAACCACTCTTTCATTAGTGCCCATTTTATATCAGTGCATCTAATATTTTGTTGGAGCGCCTTTAACCTTGATTACAGCACATAATCTCCATGGCAATGTTTCAACAAACTCAAGCAACATCACAACATTTATCTCCACCCAGAGTTGGGGTCATTGCTCCTACATCTTGAATTTATGATGGGAAAGCTGAACAACTCCATAAAGTCTTCTCCAGCATACCCCAACACTTTCAATAGGGTTAAGGTCAGGACCCTGATTTCGACTCTGACTCAGACTCCAATTTTATATCCGTGTCATTGGGGAAGAAAAAGTCCATTGATGTGATAACCTGCTCATTCAGTACATTCAGCTCATCAGCTGACTTCATTTTATTGCCATAACAATGTTGCTGAGCCTCGACTGGACCAACTGAAGCTACAGTGCCATGGGAATTATGTGCTGTCATCAAGGCTAAAGGCAATACAACGTGTATGCGTATGTCACAGCAACTATAATCAGTCTTTTCTGAGACAACCTCTCTTTTTCTCTTTATTGCCAACAAAACATAACAAAAGTGACAACATGCATAAACCTTAAAACATCAGAGTGAAAAAAAAATAGGAAAGAAAGTGCAAAAAGTGATCAAATTAATCAATAATTTCCAACCAATCAGATTGTAAAACTGAAAAATGTTGTGTTATATATAAAAGATAATATACAGTGAGCCTGTCATTATGGTAAAATAAACCCTGACAGAGTGATCACAACTGTAGGGCATAGCAGATAAGCTCTGGACGGGTTTATTTTGTAATAATGACCGGCTTTATGTACATTTTCTCGTTTATTTTATGGCAACTTACTAAAGATACCAATAATTTGACAGAAAATATTGATTTAAAAAAAATTATTTTACTTCTC
Source organism: Neosilurus mollespiculum (assembly GCA_030014195.1). NCBI lineage: Eukaryota > Metazoa > Chordata > Actinopteri > Siluriformes > Plotosidae > Neosilurus > Neosilurus mollespiculum. The sequence continues at coordinate 4,540,404 of JAQMYF010000013.1, read as the reverse complement.
ACACTAATGGGTGGCGTAGTGGTTACCATATCTGCCTCACAGCAAGAAGGCCCTGGATTAGAGTCCTGGGCTTTTTGAGGGCGTTTTTGTGTGAAATGGGCATGTTCTTCTTCCGGGTACACAGGTTTTCTCCCATAGTCATGCACATTAGGCTAATTGGCTGTTCCAGATTGCCCCTAGGTGAGAGTGTGAATGGTTGTGTGTGTGTTGGCTGTTCAGTTTGTATCCCTCTTCGCTCAGAGTCAGCTGAGACAGACGCGAGCCTCCCCACGACAGTGGTGCCCTGGTTGTAGGGTCCTGGCTTACTGATCTGAAGTTCAGGGGTTCAAGCCCCATTATCACCGAGTTGTCATTGCTGTCTCCCCAAGTGCAGCTAACTTTGGGTTATCAAAGGCCGGCCATGTCTCTCAGTGTCTGCGGTGAGAGGCATGTAAAAGAACCATTGCTGTCGTTCATAAAGAGTAGGCCATTGGGTTGCCATCAGCGTGTTTTTGCCCTGCGATGGCCTGGCGAGCTGTTCAGGGTGTACCCTGCCCTCACCCAGGGTCGGCTGAGATGGACGCCAGTGTCCCCGCAACCTTAATTAGGATCAAGCGGTTCAGAAAATTAAAGAATGAATGAACAATATGTCACCCCATTTCCTGTTTGGTGTTTTGTTCTTCAGGTTCCGTGGCGGTCTGGACGTGTCTCATGGCCAAACAGGAACGCAGTCAGTCTACACTGTTTTCCGGACCCGAGAAATCATGTTCCACGTTTCGACTAAACTTCCGTTCACAGAGGGAGACGTTCAGCAGGTAGACAGTTGCTTGAAGTGTGTCATAGTTTTTTGGTCTAGATATTAGAGAGGCATAGCCGTGTTTTCTGCTGCAGAGCTTCGGTACTGATTCGAACGCTGTATGTTGCAGCTGCAGAGGAAGAGACACATCGGGAACGACATTGTGGCTGCAGTTTTCCAAGAAGAACCCACTCCGTTTGTACCTGACATGATCGCGTCAAACTTCCTCCATGCCTATATCTTAGTGCAGGCGGAAAACCCCTGTACTGATCACACCACGTATAAGGTACTGAACGTTCAGAGTGTCCTTTGAACCTTCCAGACCACCGATAAGAAGGGATGGGCGTAGTATAAACACAAAAAGTGTGAATATATATATATATATATATATATATATATAGATATATTCACACTTTTTCATAACAGACTCTCTGAGAGGAGAAACTAGTTCAAAGCCACTGGTGATCGATTAATCTGACTTCCTAGCAAGGTAATATTCTTCTCCCAGATAAACGCTGTGATAATCTATGTTTCCGATTCCTGTCGCAGGTGTCTGTAACAGCTCGAGAAGACGTCCCGGCGTTCGGCCCACCTCTACCAAATCCCGCTGTTTTTAAGAAGGTGATGGAGCGTTAAAAGCTGTGCCTGTTCATGATTCTCGAGGATGAGAATCATGCTCATCAGAAACCTTCTTTCTTTCTCTCTCTCACTTCACAGGGTCCCGAGTTCCGTGAATTTCTGCTGACAAAACTGATCAACGCTGAGAACGCCTGCTACAAGTCTGACAAGTTCGCCAAACTGGAGGTGAATGAGAACAGCACGGCTTGTTTTTATGCAAGTACATAAATAAAAAGAAACAAGCAGATGCCTCATTATGATAATAGTGAGCTATGTGATTTTCTTCCCCGTGTGAGGTCATTAGACGTTAGCAGATGCTAGCTGATGAATCTGCTGACTTTGGACTTCTTATCATGCACAGATTGTATTCTCACTCAATTAATTCTTATCTATTAATTAATTCTACTGGGGTCGCCAGGTGGCTGGTGCCTGTCTCAGCCAGCACTGGGCACAGGCAGGGTACACCGTGAATAGCTCGCCAAACCATCGCAGGGCAACACACACAATTAGGGTCAATTCAGAACAGCCAGTTAGCCTAATGTGTATGTCTTTGGACTGTGGGAGGGAACCAGAGTAGCTGGAGGAAACCCAGACGAGCATGGGGAAAACATGCAATCTCCACACAGAAACGCCCGAGTCGAACCCGGGACCTTCTTGCTGTAAGGAGTATGTGGTAACCACTACACCACCGTGTTGCCCAAGACATTAAATAAGGTGATGAAAATAATTCAATATAAATAATGCTGAATAAATAAATTGAGCTTATCAAAGTGAAGGAATATCAAGAAAAGTAATCGCAGATGGGTTTGGATTCAGAGTTCAGTAACATTATGGTTGCTCGTGAAGACAGTCATGTTTATAGTACGTCTGCATTAATATTTTGGTTGGGAAAAATTCTTAACAACCAGCTGAGCGGCAGGCTGGCGTAGCACATCGGCCTCACAGCAAGACGGTCCGGGGGTTGAAGCCTTGAGCGTTTCTTTGTGGAGTTTGCATGTTCTCTCTGTGCAGTCGTGGGTTTCCTCCAGGTACTCCGGTTTCCTTCTACAATACAAACACATGCACACGAGGCTAACTGGCTGTTACAAACTGGCCCTAGCTGTAAATGTGGGTGGTTGGGTGTGTGTTGGCCCTGCCATGGTCTTGCCGAGCTGCCTTCACCCAGTGTCGGCTGAGATGGGCTCCAGCCTCCTCGTGACCCTGGCGTGATGGAGTGGCTTGGCGAATGGCTGAGTGAGAGTGAGTAAACAACCAGCCGGAGTAGCTGGTCCTACAGTAGCTATGTCAATAACTCTAATAATTGTTTAATAAGTGTGTGAATGTGTGTGTGTGTCTCAGGGCAGGACCCGAGCAGCGCTTCTGGACAATCTGCACGATGAGCTGCACAGACAGACGCAGGCAACGATGGGTGTGGGTTCCATCACAGGGGAGGACAAACTGGAGAACGGAGGCCATGGAGGTCTTCTGGAGTCCTTTAAGGTGCGTCAGACTTTTTTCAGTAGAACATGAAAAGACTGAGTGAACAAAATGCTGTAATTATATTAAAGGTGTGGAGTATAACGTGTGTACTTCTGATGGTTGTTTATGGACCAATAATCAACTATTTTTTGCTACAATTTTCTGCAAAGTTTTATTTAATTAAAGCTGTGATTTTTAATTTTATGACCCAGAAATAAGCTCCACCCCTTTTCTAAGCCCCACCCATAAATCATATTTGTTGGCATGGGCCAGCAAGAAGGTCCTGGGTTTGAGTCCCGGGCTTGGCTCAGGCGTATCTGTTTGGAGTTTGTATGTTCTCCCCATGCTTGTGAGTGTTTCCTTGGGGTGCCCCAGTTTCCTCCCACAGTCCAAAGACATACACATTGGGCTAATTAGCTGTTCCAGATTGCCCCTAGGAATGAGTGTGAGTGTGAATGGTTGGATGTGTTGGCTCTGTAATGGACTGGTGAGCTGTTCAGGGTGTATTCCCGATATTGCCCAGAGTTGGCTGAGATAGGCTCCAGCCTCAACGTGACCCTAATAGGATGACGCTTTATCACACAAGAGGAAACAAACAAACAAAGAATAGGGAAAGCATGGCGTGCATGTGATGGTCTGGGGTAGGAGGTATACTGGGTGGCTGGAGGGGATAAAGGGGGTAGCCATCCCCTTTATCCCCTCCACCTTGGGTCCGCTGATCCTCGGAGTCTGTCAGTTATGACCCATTGTGCAGCAAGATGGGTAGGGGAGGGATCTGAGGCAGCCTTAGATAATTATTAATTGTTATTATTATTATTATTATTATTATTATTACCTACTCTCGTTTTCATACTGCAAGATTTATTATTCTTGATTGTTATATCTATTTACCTCAATAGTGAATTTTGTTGATCCATATACTTCCACTCTCAAATTCATACACACACACACACACACACACACACACACACACATTCGCACATTCACTGAAGTTACCAGAATAAATATGTGCCCCTTCCTCTTGCCTCTGTCTATGGTTGATGGTATGTATGATGTCTGCTGTTATGTTTCTTTTTGTTTGAAAATAAAGTGAAAAATATCAGAATGAGTTCTGTTATACTGAATGTCGTATATTTAAAACATTTTTAGAATAACAATAAACATTCACGTTATACCAACTTCCACCACAAGGTTCAACTTCAAGCATTATCAACTCACAAAAATATCCACTATCCCCAGATAGCGAACCAATCATTCATTGCCCATCTCAGCCGACTCTGGGCAAGGGCAGAGTACACCCTGGACAGCTCGCCAGGCAGAAACATGCTGACGGCAATGCAGCCTACTCTTGATGAAAATTAGCAATGGTTCTTTTACATGCCTCTTACCATAGACAGTGAGAGACAGGGCTGGCCTTTGATAACCCAGTTAGCTGCACTGTGTGACATCCCACTGATAGTGGGGCTTGAACCTACAACCTTGGGGTCAGTAATCCAGCACCCTACCACTGGGCCACCACTGACCCTGTGAACCAATCAGATCGTGCTATTCTTGTGTAGTATATACCAGTACTACATAACTACTAGCCAGGTCTACTCACAATTTCCTCAAATCCTTTGTTTCCCCTTGTGGTGAAAGTTGGTATCACATGCAAATTGTTGTTGAAATATTGAGCTCATAAGATTCATACAATATTCAGTAATCCTTTTATTTATTTATTTGTTTGTTTGTTTGTTTGTTTGTTTGTTTGTTTGTTTGTTTGTTTGTTTATTTTTTCAGGGATTTTATTAGATTTTTTTACACTTCCATTAAACATTCTCTGGTTTAGATTTCAATGCGCTACTCATATTATTTATATAACTGTTTTATACATTCAAATTGATAGAAGGAATTTATTTAAGGCCTTTAAATATACATATAAATAAACTATAGGTAAAGTCTGTTTGGTGTTTACCCTCCAGCCTAGTGACTCATCAGAGCCGGAGCTTTTCCCAGTTTCTGTAGCGTGAAGCGCCTCGGAGTTCAACTCCTCCAGGATGGGATGCTAATCCATCGCAGGTTACCTTCACAGAGGCCCACTTGTGGTTAAGACCTTGTCCAGGGCTCTTAGCACAGTGGAGGTCCAGCAGGGATTCACACCCACAACCTTGATCATGAGCCCAACACACTAACCACTGCAACCATCAACCCTTTTTTTCACAACACTACTAGACCTACATTGTTTATTTCAGTATTGTAACAGGAAACATCACCAGTGCAATCTAAGACACAGCTCTATACAGCTACTGGTTTAATTGTGTACAATTATGTACAATCTGGCAACCATAAAATTCATAATGTAAAAAAGCAAATATAAATTCTTGACCTCAAAAAGGAAATCTCTGCCAAGCAACACTGTGTGACCTTGTTTGTGTGTGTGTGTGTGTGTGTGTGTGTTTGTGTGTGGATGTTTGCAGGCAGCGTGCAGGTGTGTGTCGGGTATTGCACAGTCCCACACTGCTCACGCTGTGTTGATTTGTGTTGCAGCCATCAGTATCTTCTACCACATCCAGCTGACACAGATGCCCTCTGCTTGACCCTACATCACTACGTACACACCACAAAACATGCCATCTGACTGCTGCTTTTGTTCATGTGCATGTTTGTGCATATACTCATGCTTCTGATTTTTGCCAAAAAGAAATTTCACCAAACACAAGTGTGCTATACCGTGTTAAGGATGTAATGTAGATGTAATCATGAAGTGAGAATGTGGTTACTAAGAAAGCACAGCGTGAGGTGAAAATAAAATCATTTGATACACGGAGGACATTGTGTTGTTTCTGTTCCACTGCGTGTGCTGATCGTGGGTTGCACTGTGTTTGTGATTGTGCATGGCCCCATCTGCTGGCTGGATTTGATAGTCACTGTGTTGATGGCATTTGAGGTGTTGTTTGTTTTAAAATACACTGCGGCAGATCTCACATTCCGCAGCAGTATGTCTGTGATGTAATGTGTTAAAATTATGTATTTATTTTTGATTTCTAAATATTTTGAGTTTTGGTGAAACTTACCTTTGCATGAGAATGGTGACTTAACTATCTCAGAATTTATACTCATTATCTCAGAATTCAGACTTACTATCTCAGAGCCTAGATTTCTTACCTCAGAATTCAGACTAACTATCTCAATATCTAGACTAATAATCTCAGATTTTAGACATACTGTCTCAGAATTCCGACTTACTATCTCAGAGCCTAGACTTCATACCTCAGAATTTAGACTTACTATCTCAGAATCTAGACTAATCATCTCAGAATTCAGACTTATTATCTAAGAATTTAGACTAATTATTTCAGATTTAAGACTTATTGTCTCAGAATTCAGACTTACTATCTTGGAATTTAGACTTAATGTGTCAGAATTCCAACTTACTATCTCAGAAGTCAGACTTACTGTCTCAGAGCTTAGACTTCTTATCTAGGAATTTAGACTTATTGTATCGGAATTCAGACTTACTATCTCAAAATTCAGACTTACTATCTCAGAATCTAGACTAATTATCTCATATTTTAGACATATTGTCTCAGAATTCAGACTTACTATCTCAAAATTCAGACTTACTATCTCAGAATCTAGACTAATTATCTCATATTTTAGACATAT
>JAQMYF010000013.1:4468930-4479534 GCA_030014195.1 Neosilurus mollespiculum | reverse complement strand
GTTTGGGGGGGGGTATAACTCCATACACTTACAAAGAATGACCAAACAGAACCCAAACATGAGGCATGGTGCTATTTTATTGCTCCATTTATAGAAATAAACAGAGTGGTGTTTGTAATATATCTGAATATAATACATTCTCGAGTTTCATGAATGGGCAAAAGCAGAACTCTAATAACGAAGTCATTACTTCCCTTACAATGAGATACTCACAGAAATAAAGCATATCTAAATTCGATTCATCTGCACAGACAATCAACCGAAACAGAAGACAAAAGTCACCACTAGTTTTACATAAGTGGGTAGATCCGCTCTCGGGGAAAGAATCCATTAGTGGATCTTTAAGGGATCTTTGTCTAGTTACCTACATGGATTGATGGATGGATGAATGGATTTCATTTTAATAGATGGGTGGATGGATGGCTGGAGGGTCAGTTCGATGGACAGATCTTCATTCACATCCGTTTACCTTTCATATAAACAGACAGACAGACCACGACCAGACCAGTGAGATCAATGGATAATCAATATAAAGGACAGGTCATCAGATGAGTTTCTGTGTGTTCTCCCGGTGCTTGCATTGGTTTCCTCCCACGGTCCAAAAACATGCACGGTAGGCTGATTGGCTGTTCCAAATCGCCCTTCGGTGTGAGAGTGAGTGTGAATGGTTGCATGTGTGTTGGTCCTGCAGTGGCCTGGCGAGTTGTTCAGGGCGTACCCCGCCTTCACTCAGAGTCGGCTGGGACGGGCGCCAGCCTTCCTGCGATCCTAATTAGGATTAAGCGGCTTAGAAAACGAATGAATGATTGAATCATCAGATGAATGGATGGATTTCATTTTCATAGAGTCAGTAAAATAGATAGGTAGATATATGACTGACCAATAAGCAGATAGCAGGTGTGTTGGTGGACATATAGATGAATGGATGGATAGCTGGATGAATATTTTCATGTAGACAGATATGCAAATAGACACCTGAACAATTACAATTTTATATAGACTTGGAGAAAGACAGACAGACTGACTGATGTATAGAGTCTTTTAACTTAGATAGATAGATAGATAGATAGATAGATAGATAGATAGATAGATAGATAGAATTACCTTGTACATAGACAGACAGAGATCAAAACTAGATAGATTTTTTATATAAAGAGACAAGTTGATACTAATTATATAGTCCGATAAGCTGATGGATGGATGGATGGATGGATGGATGGATGGATGGTTGATCAATTTAAAGGGCGGATCATCAGATGAATGGATGGATCACTGAGTCAGTTAAATAGATGGGTAGATATATGGTTGGCCAATAATCAGATAGATGAATGGATGGATGGAGGGACAGATGGATGGGTGCATGGGTGGACAGATGGATAAATGGATGGATGGATATTTTCATGTAGACAGATATGCAAATAGATACCTGGATAGACAGAATGATTACAACTTTGTATAGACTTCACTGACAGATGAAGTGATTTAGCTTTTAGATAGATAGATAGATAGATAGATAGATAGATAGAGTTACCTTGTATGTAGACAGACAGATATATAAAATGGATAGATTATTTATATAAACAGAAAAGAGGATATGTATTATACAGGCCGATAAGCAGATGGATGGATGGAAACACAGATTTTTTAACTTTTATATGATCACAGACAGACAGGTCTCATCCCTCAGATGGAGGGATGGATGGATGGAGGGATGGGTAGACAGACAGATGGATATCTTCCTGTAGACAGAGGTGCAAATGGATGCCTGGATGGATAGAATAATGCAAGATTTTATATGGATAAATATGTGGGTGGGACAGAGAGAGACAGATAAAAGAGATAAAGTGATTTCAGTTTGAAATAGATAGATGGACAAATGGTTAGACAGACGCATATTTTACAATTCGATCTAGTCAGACAGACAGATAAATGGATGGATGAACGCTTTAAGACAGACAAACAGGCAGACAGACAAATGGAGAAACTTGACCTGATTATAATTGAGTAACTGGGAGGTCAGGCAGTGCTTCGTTTCGTTTTTTACGGTTTTTCAGTCTCTCTGAGCTTTAAATTCTCGCCCATGTTGTCCATATGTTGTTTTTAGTGTAACTTTAAGGAGACGCAAATGTCTGACAGTAGAATATCTGTATTACATTCATATTACATTCCTGAAAATTCTCCTTTTAACACACTTCATGCTTCATTAGCTCTACTTAAAAAAAAAAAAAAAAGTCACAAAATTCATCTCTGGTTACATAACCTCCACTGTCTGTATGAGATCCAACCAGAGAGAAGCTCTATTGATCGCATTCTCCAAAAAGAAAAAAAAACCCTGATGTGTAATAGCTAGACTTCGGATTCGCATTCTCGCCGAATGCTTGTTGAACTCCTGACATTATTTGCAGAGGCTGCAGGTTCGTCGATAATCGGCGTATTTGCAGCTTATTGCTCATAACAGACAGGCAGTAAATTGGATAAATATCTCATTAAGATCTTCTGTCTACGTCGGCGTCACTGAAGCCCTCCACCCGAGCCCCGAGTCTCTGACCCGTGATTTTTTTTGGAGAAATAGCTCACGAGTTAGGGTCTCAGGGAACAGGAGAAAGGCAGACGCGAGTGAAGACACGATCCTCCGCTGTCGCCGACGCTGTCTACCGAGCCAGAGGTCTTCGTCTGGACCACGACTGCCGTACTCGTCCTGTGTAAAAGGTAAAGAGGAGATGGAGAGGGAAGGGAGAATTATCTCTCTTCGAGAATGAACGCTATGCTGGTTTCAGTTCCAAGCAGAACTGTTGGGATGCAATGCACCAAATGGAAGAATGAATGAAAATGAAAGAAAGCTAACAGCTGGATTTGGACTTGTGTTTTTTCATCCTTTCTTCCCAATTTTCCAATTCGATCGATGATGTCAAGCATCTCTCTGCAGTTAAAGGTCTGCAGCTAGAGCCTCCCCGTCACCCCACCCCCTTTGCTGTCTCATTCTCCTCCAGACAGCCAGTCCTTCCTCTTTGTCCTCTTTTAATTCGTGCTGCCCTCTAACCCTGGTCTGGTCACATCCACCAGAAGCTCAACGTGACGTCCGTCAGCGAACCATCAAGATTTTACAGGGCTGAACATCGTATCGTCATGCATTCACGCTAAGGAAATCAGTCTGAACTCCACGAGTCGTCTCCATTCGTCATTATAGGTGCTGCTACTAAGATACCCAATCAGACAAGGTAGTACATACAGATGTGCTAAGCAGCTGCTCTGGATTTGAGCAGCATGCCAACCCCCCACCAGCCACCCCCCTACCCCAAAGTTGCTCCACCAGCACCCCTCAACATGCTTAATAGAAATTGTTCCCATCTGTAACGGAGTTCTAGCCAAAACAAAAGTGATGCTATTCTCATCACTTCTCCAGCTCCTCCCCCTTTACCCTCTGGCCCCCGCAGTCTTATGGTCCATACTCCCCTGAGGCTCAGCACGGTGACTCTCGATGGAATGACCAGATTATCGTCAACGTATCATCAATTTACCTTCGGGTTCCTGACCGGTTTACGAGACGGCGTTGTCGTCATCGTCACCGCATCCGTCTTCAAGGGACTCGGGTTTGGAGGTGAACACTGGAGCTGGAGCTGGTTGCTGAATCAGACACAGGCTGGTCTGATGATCTGTTGGGGGGGGGGGGGGGGGGGGTGGCGGGGACGGGGGGACTGAGCAGGTAGGTCCCACCCCGTCCTCGGCAGCTAGTGGCTCGCACGAGCCATCCGTCACCCTGTCCTGCAGCGTCTGGAGGTTGCAGAGCGTCGGCGAGACACGAGCTGCTTCTCAAACACAAGCATGCGTCGCATAAAAAGCCAAGAGCATCTGTTTCATAAGCTCTTACACACCTCCTTGCCTTTTTTTTTTTTTAAAGAGCTTTATTATGATGAGTGTAACAAAGTCCTTTCTCAATCTAGATATTTTGCTTTTTGGCAATCTCATAGATTGTCCTCTAACCCCAGACAGCTCAGGAGACAGTACGTCTACAGGACAAGAAGTAAAAAGAAACCCAAAACACAGAAAAGCACTCGCCGAGACTGGGACTTGAACCCAGGATCACATGTGGTAATCATGGGACTTAATTACGCCCAAGGTTTAATCCTGTCTCATAAATATGTCATAATCTTATTTGAGTTTGGTTACTTGGTTATGGTTAAGATTAATATCAGTCCTCTGGATTAAAAACACCTACTGATTAATTTTCAATCTAGAGAATTAGAAAAAAAATTTCCTATAATAAATTCAATTGAATTCTCTATTCTGATTGGCTGGAAAGACAATAGCTTAGCCGCTAATCGCAGGTTTATACACAGCACTTTTATTGCACTTTATATACGTGATAAAACTAAACACACCCACTTGGGTGAGTTTGGTGGGGCATTGTGGTATGCTAGTTTTAGCTTACTAGCATTATATTAGCTTATCCTTTCTATCTACGTTAACAGATGTTAAAAATGCGGCATGGTAGTGTAGTGGTTAGCACGTCCACCGCACAACAAGAAGGTTCTGGGTTCCACTCCAGGGCTGTGTGGAGTTAGCATGTTCTCCCTGCACTGGCATGGGTTTCCGCTGGGTACTCTGATTTCCTCCCACAGTCCAAAGAGATGCACATTACGCTAATTGGCTGTTCCAAATTCTCCTGGGTGTGAGTGTGAGTGCCAATTGTTGTGGGTGTTGGCTCTGCGATGGTCTGGCGAGCCTCCCCATGGCCCTAATAGGTTTAAGCGGTTCATATGTTCATGTGAGTTACACCCCTGTATCTGTTTGCCCCTGTGTCTGAGATGTTGTTAGTGATCTACCTGCTGTATTTAATGGTGCATTTCTCCCATCACATCACGTCACCCACTAGATCCTGTAGATGTTTCTTCTTCACCACATTCTGTTAGAAGATAACTTTTTCTGACTGTATTTTCTTTTCAACTTTTTTAAAACAAGCTCTAGATATTTCTTCCGTTCACTTCTTTGGCTCTCTCTCTCTCTCTCTCTCTCTCTCTTTTATTTTCCATGGGGCAGTCGGAACACTGTTGCTTGTCTGGGTTATAACCCCCTAAAGTTCTTTTATGTGAACTGAGGAACCGCGAAGAACCATGAGGAACCAAGATCGCTCTGCTGGCTTCCTGTTGTAGAAAGGATCAAGTTTCAGAAATCTCTACATACATTTACAATCCAAACCTCCATCTCCATCCTACAGTAGCTCAGGTCTTAGATTTCAAGCCTCTGGAATGTTCCCACAATGAAAGATCTCCTTTCTTTAGTAGTGGAATGCTTTGATTTTCTCTCCACTTATTTTGCATTAAGCGTTTGTAATATTTTTTGCACCGTGGTGTATGTTATGTCGAGGTGAATGATTTCATAATGCTTTCATGTGTTTTTATGCACCTTGGACTGTTTCTTATTTTTCATTGCTCTGTTTAGCAATGTCTTCTAACAGAGAAGCAAACACTCTCATTCACACCTAAAGACAATCGAGAACATCCAGTTAGTCTAATGTGCATGTTTTAGGACTGTGGGGGGTAACCAGAGCACCCAGAGGAAACCCATGCAAGCACAGGGAGGGTAAACATGCAAACTCCTTACAGAAATGCCCTCACCGAGCCCAGGACTCAAACCCAGGACCTTCTGGCTGTGAGGCAGACATGCTAACTACTACGCCGCTGTGCTGCCCATAGAGTAATATATGTATATAATATTGTGTGTGTGTGTGTGTGTGTGTGTGTGTGTGTATTGTTGGGTGAATTATCTTGTAAGGGACTTTATTCATTATGCAGCAGATGTAAACAAATATTTTTATTCATTTCCAACATACAAGCAATCAAACTATACATCTAAGTATACTATAAATCTATACAAAACACAGAAACTCAACATTTTAGTTAAAAATACATTATTCTCCCCTTTAAGGTGCTGCTTTTATAATGTACTACATGGCGCGAAGCACCATTGATGAGGAAAAAGTGTCTAACCATCAAATTGCTTTTGAAACGTCAAGACATTTTCGTTAATGCCCCTTATGTAATTACACTCTCCAATCCACATGAATATGGCTTTGAACTACGATCTCCCCATAGACAAACGTGCCCAAGTTTGGTTAGAGTGGGTGGTATGAATTTGAGATATGAATTTGTTTTCATTTTTCTTAATAAAACCTCCGGCGTACATGTACACATGGGAACCCGGAGTTATTCTTTGAAAATTCGATTAAGTGGATCTCAAAAAAAGAAAAATGTAAGAAAATGTTTCTTACATTTTTATAAGGTTACGGGGAGGTTATCTCAGCCGACTCTGGGCGAGGGGGGGTACACCCTGGACAGCTGGCTAGGCCTTCACCGGGCCAACACACACACACACACAACCATTCACACTCACTCTCACACCTAGGAGCAATCTGGAACAGCCAGTTAGCCTACTGTGCATGTTCTTGGACTGTGGGAGGAAACCGTAGTACCTGGAGGAAACCCATGCAAGCACCGGGAGAACATGCAAACTCCACACAGAAAGGGAGGAAACCGGAAACTCCCACACAGGAACGCAGGACCTTCTTACTGTCAGCAAGACGTGCTAACCACAACACCATTAAAAGTTACTATGAATGGTAAAAAAATGTGCAAATTATGTGTAATATATGTAAATTTATTCATAATAACATTTATTAATAACACTTTACAAAACATTTTTGTTTGATGGTGGACTTTTTGAGCACTTTTTTTTTCCCTTAACACAATATGTTGAATGTTGTTAGTGGGGAACTCTCTCACTTTAAGTCTGCACAGAATTGATTTATCTTGTCTTACAGTATGATTCGGTTAATTCTCCTTCCCACGTGACCCTGAGGTGTACAGTGGATACAGTCCACTAAATGTCAGGATGTCATTTTCACAACACCATGTGACATAACTCAAGCCCAAGTTCATTTCCTCCAGCCTTCACACACTGAAGTCTCCACAGGGCCGAAGGGAATATTCAAGCAAATGAAATCAATACGAGCTTTAAACTAGTTGCTGTAATCAATCAACTCTATTAGTGCCTCTGCCTCAATAGCTGCAAATCTCTGCCATCTTTATACATTAATGCTTCGCTGCATCACGTATATTTCACTTATGTAGCTTCTTCATCACTATTTTGCACAGATAAAAAAAAGTCAGTATCTGCAGAACAGCTCTTAACCATAAGTGTGCCTCTGTCCACGCAGCAGTGTAGGTGGGTACCAGTAGAAACACTCCCATCCAGGAGGAGTTGAACTCCTAGTCATATGTAGTGCACGTATACCTCACAATAAGAAGGTCCTGGGTCCGAGCCCGGGGCTCAGCGAGGGCTTTTCTGTGTGGAATTTGCAAGTTCTCCCTGCACTTGCATGGGTTTCCTCTGTGTACACCGGTTTCCTCGCACAGTCCAAAAGGCATGCATGTGAGTGTGAATGGTTGTGTGTGTGTGTGTGTGTGTGTTGGCCCTGTTATGGTCTGGCAAGCTGTTTAGGGTGTACTCCCCTTCACCCAGTGTCGGCTGGGATGCACTCCAGCCTCCATGTAACCCTAATAATGGATAAAGTTGTTTAGAAAATGAAACGTAACTCAATATTTCTGTGCACTGTAGTGGACATTAAAACTTTCGCAGCTTCAGCTCATTATTAGCGCACAGCAGTTAATGTAGGATTAGTCACTACAGTAGGAGTAATAGTGTAGCCATTAGTAAGTATTAAAGAATGAATATCATAAAACCACCATCACATTTAGGTATGTTGGGAAATTGGGTGGAAGCGGTAAGATGTACAGTGTGGTAGGAACGCAGTAGAAACTGATAAGGACCTGGTACGGTCGCCGTCGATGTGAAAGACGTGGCGTGAAATGTTTTTTTTTTTTTTTTTTACAGCCTGCTAGTGGAAAACAAAACATTTCCCAGTTAGTGCAACGGCGATGCACATCCAAACAGCGCAAGGTTTAGCCACTGCATGGGGTTCGGTAACAATGCAGAGATGAGGACATGAAGATCACAGCTCCTTGTCTCCTCGCCACCCAATCAAAGAGAAACCCAGATTATTCACAGCAGCCTCCCAGCCCTCACAGTGCTCAGCCTGGTCACATTAAACTCCCTGTCATTCTATCAGCTGAGCCAAGATCCCCCCAGCTCAATCCAATTGATTTATTTGAGGGGTTAAAGGGCAAGTCTGCATTGATCTGTGAAGCTTTCTAACACAGCAGCAAAAGGTCTCGCTCCAGACAAATCGATGACATCTCAGAGCTGCCCAAATATCTCGCTTAGAAAGCGAACACACAGCTCAACGAACCCGCCTATCCTCCTGAGACCCAAAAATTAATATTGTGTGTCTTCTCGTTTCTTCACACTGCTTCTGTCCCTCACCACCCAATAACTATTGAACTTGATCAATGTCTTCAAACAAAAAGAAGTCTGGGGAAAGAGTAATACCCGATGGCTCTCATATGTGGATCTTACAAGGACATGCATACAACATTGTTGGGTAAAAATATGATGTCCTCGTAAGGGGACATTGGGGTCTCGAGAGGCTTTCCATCTTTTATATAATATAAGATTGCATATAGTGTCTTCCAAACCACATACGTTTCATGGGTAAAGGACAAATGTGTCATGTACAATGAAGCTAACACGATGTTCAGGTTCCTGCTACACTGCTGAACTCTTGAGAAATACAGTCTGCTGGACAGCTTTATGAATACTGAGACCTCCCGAACTGCTTAACTGAACTAGGGTCATGGGGCCGGCTCGGTGTGAAGTCGGGATACACCCTGAAGAGCTCGCCGGGGCACCTAGAGGCAATTTGAAACAACCAATTAGCCTAATATGCATGTCTTTGGAATTTGGGAGGAAACTATGAAGGGGAAACCCACACAAGCATGAAGAGAACATAAAAACTTCACAAAGAAACACCCTAGTCGAGCCTGGGACTCAAATCCAGGACCTTCTTGCTCTGAGGCGGATGTGGTAACCAGAATGCCACCATGCCACCCATCATATTAAACAAACACTCACTCGCTCATTTGCCGAACCGCTTAATCCTATAAGTGAATCTAACTTTCACTGAGCAAAGGCAAGGGGCAACCCAGAACACCTCGCCAGTCCACACACACAACGATTCACACTCACCTACACACCTAGGGGCAATTTGGAGCAGCCGGTTAGCCTAATCTGCATGTCTTTTGACTGTTGGGGGAAACCCATACAAGCACGAGGAGGACATGCAAACCCCACGCAGACCCACCCTCGACCAGCCTGGGACTCGAACCCAGGACCTTCTTGCTGTAAGGCCACTGTGTCGGCCCCACAGGAAATTTTTGCCCATTTTAATTCCATAGCAAAATTTAAAATATAACACATAATCAAAAGACAGATATATATATATTTTTGAAAGGATCTTTCTCATGACCCTGCGAGTTTCAAGCCTGATCAGAAAAGGGCAAAGCAGCCCAGTGTGGCAGAGTTCCAAATACAGAAGCATTTTGCCACTGAAAGAATACAAAAGTTTTTCATTCATTCATTCATTCATTCATTTTCTAAACCACTTAATCTTAATTAGGGTTGCGGGGAGGCTGGCGTCCATCTCAGCCAACTCTGGGCGAAGGCGGATACACCCTGAACAGCTTGCTGGGCCATCACAGGACCAACATTCATACAACAATTCACACTCACTCTCACACCTAGGGGTGATTTGGAAGAGCCAATTAGCCTACTGTGCATGTTTTGGACTGTGGGAGGAACCCAGAGTACCCAGAGAAAACCCTCACAAGCACCGGGAGAACATGCAAACTCCACGCAGAAACGAGCCCAGGACTCGAACTCAGGCCTTCTTGCTGTGAGGCAGACGTGCTAACCACTGCACCAGTGTGCCACTCATTTACATTATTTTATTTTATAATATTATCATTTACATTATTATATTATGCACAGTAGGCAATGTACGTGTGTGTTGGCTCTGCGATGGGTTGGTGAGCTGTTCAGGGTGTACCACGCCAGAGTTGGCTGAGATAGGCTCCAGCCTTCCTGCAACCCTAGTAGGATTAAGCGGGTCTGCAAATATATGAATGAACGTTCCCATCATGACTTCCCGTAACCAATGAGAGGAGGTTTTTATGAGGTGAACCAACAGGTAGGAAATAAAACGCCCATCACAGAGTTGTTAGCACGTTGAAGTTTCCATGATTCAAAACGTTTTATTCCTTTTATACCACAGCGATTCGCCAATGATTGCATGCTTTTTATCTCTTAGTAGTTACATTCAATGTTGTGGAACAGAGATTGTTCCTGTTGGTACCAAAAAAAAAAAAAGAAGAAGAAAAATCACATTACCAAGAACCCAAAAATTATAAAGTCTCCTGTCACCTGAATTTTTTTTCCTCTGGCTAAAAATGTATTGGTACAAAGCAGTGAAATTGGAGACTCCTTCTACCCAATCAGAATTGAGCATTTAAGAACACAGTGGTATAAACAGCATCAGGTACACAAATACGATGTGAAATAGATTTGCCAAATATTTGCACCAAAACAAATTCATAACAAACTCCACATGCACATTTTATGCACAATTTACTTTTATACAAACAGTCATGACC
>JAQMYF010000013.1:4453303-4467670 GCA_030014195.1 Neosilurus mollespiculum | reverse complement strand
TTGCATATATGCACCGTATTCACACCCCAAACCAAACTTTAGTTGTTCCGCTGTCTTCTTCGACGACTTTAGTGAGCTCCAAGGAAAGCTAGAAGGTTGTACAGTTAACTCCCAAGGTATCATTCGAAACCATACAACCTACTACCTCAACCCGGATACACACACTTCACTCGTGATCGCTCCCTTTGGAGTGTTTCTGTATCACACGTACTGCAGAAGTGATCAGTGCCACTAAAAACAGCTGAAGCATGCGACGGAAAAATAAATGTATCTTGTTACATGTATCTTTGGCATACTCTACCGTGCCGGACCATCAACGTAAATATGCCGAACTGATTCAAAGGCAGTTTTAGGTAGATACAAAACTTCGAGTCGTCTACCACAGAGACAGAGACCCATAGAGACGAGCTTGTGCCGTAAGTTGTATCACAAGATCGGATCTACGGGTTAATGACAAGTGGCTTGGAAAATGGATTAAAAAATGAATAAAACTGTTTGAAAGGAATCAAATGTAGATGCATATTGTATGATTTGGTAGTACTTTTAATTAAAGTGGACCTCTTCCCCCCAGCTATGATCCAAACCTTATCTGGGTTTCCTGGCTCCTCGATGATGGCATGGTGCCGTAGTAGTTAGCCTCTCCACCTCACAGCATGAAGGTTCTGGGGTCAAGTTCTGGACTTGCCCATTTCTGTGTGAAGTTTGCATGTTCTACCAGTGCTTGGTGGGTTCCCTCCAGGTTCTCTGGTTTCCTCCCACAGTCCAAAGGTATGCACATTAAGCTAATTCACCGTTCCAAATTGACCGTAGGTGTGGATGTGTGTGTTGCCCTACGATAGACCGGTGAGCTGTTCACAGTGTACCCTGCATTTGCCCAGTGTCGGCTGAGATAGCATTCCCACAACCTAAGTAGGATTAAGTGGCTCTTCAATCCCCACTTGAACCGGAAGTTCTTCTGGTTCACCATCTTTACCTGTCATCCCAAATTTCTTATTTGTGCATTGAGGACTGAGGATATTCAAGAGCAGCCTTCCCGGAAGAGCTGCACGCTTGCACAAATAACACACCCCTTATACAATGTCAGATGCTTTTACACAGCATTCGTCATCAGCAGCGGAAATTGCTCTGTGTGACGCTTCAGAGGAAACGACATGTATTTTTACTTAAAATACATTTCCTCGATGATCTTCACATCATTTCCTCGTTCCTCTCCATCTTTACTCGGCGGGAGAGACTAGGACGCAAGGATGAGACACAAATGAGGAAAACAAGGATGCGTTTAAGGGTTTGGAGAAGCACCCAGAGTAGGGGCTGGGGGAGTGGTGAAGGAGGGGGAAGAGGAGGTTGGGAATGAGAGTGTGTGAACGTGTGAAGGTGCAATCACTCAGTGAAACTTTGATCTGCATATATTTGAAAATGAGCATGGTTTCACTTTTTTATTTTATTTTTTTAAATAAAAATTTGTAGAAAAGTACCAAATAGTTGACTGTACATCAGCATTGACCTTCCAAGGTTTAGGATGGTTTGTGATGGCATTTTGAATTGTTTTTGATTATAAATGGGTAAGTTTGCTAGTGGACTTAGTGGTTAGCATGTCTAGCTCACAGCAAGAAGGTCCTGGGTTCGAGTCCCAGGCTTGGGCAATTCTATGTGGAGTTAGCTTGTTCGCCCTGTGCTTGTGTGGGTTTTTTTTCCAGGTACTCTGGTTTCCTCCCACAGTACAAAAACATGCACATTAGGCTAATTGACTGTTAGACCCTAGGTGTGGGTGTGAATGGTTGTGTATGTGTTGCTCTGCCATGGTCAGGTGAGCTGTTCAAGGTGCACCCTGCCTTCACCCAGTGTTGGCTGCAATAGGCTCCAGTCTCCCCGTGACTCTAATAGAAGTAGTACGCGTTTTGTCAAAGGAGTGAGTGAGAATTTTGCCAGTACATCACCAGCACTGGTGTTTTGCATTGATCACAGTATTGTTTTATTATTTAGTTTACACTTTAGAAAGCATATAGTACTTCAATAATCAGATAAATATACTGTAGTAGACTTGAGTGCTATAATGATACTGTGTGTGTGTGTGTGTGTGTGTGTGTGTGAGAGAGAGAGAGAGAGAGAGAGAGAGAGATACAGTAACCTTCATACCAAAATATTTTCAACCAGTTGATGACCTTTTCATGTATTTTGGATAGTAGCTTCACATTATAATATTGGAATATCCTAATATATTTGGATATTATTATAAGAATATGTTAATATGAGTAATCATTTCAAAGCACGCCAGTCCCTGACATTGTCTTGAAGCCCAGCCCCATCTTTTATGCTCTCGACAATGCAAGGCCCCCAGTGCAGCTAACTGGGCTATGTCTCTCATCGTCTGTGGTCCAGCTGTCCAGGGTGTACTCTGCCCTCGCCCAGTGTCTGCTGAGATGTGCGCCAGCCTCCCCCGCGACCCTAATTAGGATTAAGCGGTTCAGAAAATGAACGATGAACAAAGCAAGCTCCATTTCTTTCAAGAAAAATAAAGAATATTTGGGGATCATTAATATGAAATACAGAGCAATCCTTAATGTTCGACTTACTGTAGCTAGCATTACTGTATTAGCATATGATTAATATTAGTTAATTGAGCATCAATTGATATCTGTTTTTATTACAGATGACGGAAATAATGTCTGAAATTTATTACACCGTGCATTTGCTGGATGTGGAGCTGGTAATACTCCAGCAGTACTCTATAAACTCAAACACGACTGATAGCTTGGAAAAGGATCAGCACTTACCTCAAGGTCAGAACTCACTCTTTTAAGTCTCTGAAACGATCATCTCTTAAACCTGTAACACAGGAAAAGGTAACACATGAGTTTCGGTCATTGTGGTTTCTCCTGAAAAGAGATATTTCTTCTGGTCTTCTGTTCCAGATCATTCGGATGAAAAGGGGGCAGTGGTGGCTCAGTGAATAAGGCTCTGGGGTACTGATTTAAAAGGTCAGTGGTTTAAGACCCATTACCACTAAGCTGCCACTGTTGGGCCCTTGAGCAAGGCCCTTAACCCTCAACTGCTCAATTGTATAATTAATCGATTCATTCATTTTCTAAGCCGCTTAATCCTAATTAGGGTCGGAAAGAGTCAGGAACCCACATCAGTCAACTGTGGGAGAGGGCGGGGTACACCCTGAACAGCTTGCCAGGCCAATGCAGAGCCAACACACACAACCAATCACACACACACACACACTCACACCTAGGGGTGATTTGAAACAGCCAGTTAGCCTAATGTGCATGTTTTTGGACTGTGGGAGGAAACCGGAGTACACGGAGGAAACCCACGCAAGCACGGGGAGAACATGCAAACTCTACACATTTACATTTACAGCATTTGGCACACGCTCCTATCCAGAGCTACTTACAATTATCATTATGCCCAACAGTGGTGATAGTGGGGATTGAACCACTGACCTTTGGATCAGTAACCCATCGCTTTAACCACTAAGCCACCACTGCCCCACACAGAAACCCAGTCCTTCTTGCTGCGAGGCAGACGTGCTAACCAGTGCGCCACGGTGCCGCCTATTAAGACGTCATAAACATCTCATTGAAATCTCTGCTGCTCTGTGAAGTGCCAAATCCTTTTACTACCACAAGCACACTCAGCACAACTGTCAGGTTAAATTACCATGTCTGCCTCACAGCAGGAAGGTCCTGGGGTTCGAGTCCGGGGCTCGGTGAGGGCGTTTCTCTGTGGGGTTTCCTCTGGGTACTCTGGTTTCGTCTTACAGTTCAAACACATGCACATCAGGCTAATTGGCTGCTCCAAATTGCCTCTAGGTGTGAGTGTGAGTGTGGATAGTTGTGTGTGTGTTGCCCTGCGATGGTCTGCCAAGTTGTTCAGGGTCTACCTCACCTTTTTTTCCAGTTTTGTCCGAGCTAGGCTCCAGCCTCCCCACGACTGTAATAGTAGATTAAGTGGTTTGGTAAATGAGTGAGTGAGTAGTCTACATACAGTGGTGCTTGAAAATTTGAAAATTCTAAGGGGTTCACAGACTTTCAAGCACCGTTGTATTCAGCTGAGAAGTACATTAGTGTATTTATGATATGCTGGTATAAGTACTTCAGGAGAGAAGTACACCAGTATATTTATTATACCCTAGTTTACATAATTTATCGAGAAGTACACTTGGATGACTTGGAAGCCGTCGGATCACTAATCCAGCACCCTATCACCAGGCCACCACTGCCCCTACATTAGTTTAGCTTTTATACATTAGCACTTGTCCCAAGAGCCAGAGTCAGTAACTGAGGATCGGTCCGACAGAACCCATGCCTTTGGCTGCCACACAGCTCACAACGCACCCGACCCCTATAGCACCTCCCACAGGTCGTGGGTCCATTCGAGGGCAGACCCATGTCTCCTCTTCAGGCTGGACTCCAGGGGGAACCCCGGCAATCCACGTCTGGGCAAAGGAAACTTTTGTTTCCATAGGAGTCTTCTCAGCTGCGATTAGTCTGGACCTTTACACTTGTAAGTGGAGGAGTGGGTGAAAAGTATTGCCTGTCTTTGCCTGGAGTTATACGCTCACATTTGTTCATCCATGTAGTAGGTGCCACTGCATTTCCCTTCAGCCCCTGCATGTCACATGTCCCAGGCCATGAGCACCTGTTTCTTATTGATCCTAAGTATGCACCCTATTTAAGTTCAGTCACATTGTCTTGCTTTCTCTAGTAACCCTCTTATGTCTGCTGTGTTTTGTCCATGCCGCTGTGTTTATTTAGTTACTCATGCTTTCAGTTTGCAAGTGTTTATCTTTGCTTGCACTTTTTAACTTTTTTGCACTAATTAAAAGTTTCTGTACTCGCATAAAGTGTCGTGTTCCTGACAAAATTTTTTAAATGTCAACAGTTGACGTATTTCCTATTCTTCTAACCCCCAAACTAAACATGACAGAACTTAAGCCATCATTTATCCAAACACCATCGTGGAGTGAAGTCAATATGGCGGTATATCTTTTATAAGAAAGCCCACTAGCAGAGCTCGCGTGCTGTTGGGCCACAGGGCAGCCTTACAAATGCTGCAGAGTCACTCGGTTCATAACAATTATTCAAACATATGACAGGACTCATGACTCGCGAGCTCCATCGCATTTCACCCAGTTAAAAGACTCGGCAAGATCTGAATCCTATTAAAGTCACACGCACATGCAAAAATAAAAAATTTGGAAGGAGCATCAGTCTTTTCCAGATCTGTCTGGCAGGTAGCCACAGCAAGGAAATGAAAAAGTTTGGATCTGTTTCATGACAAATTGAGAGAGAGAGAGAAAAAAAAAGGCATACGTAAGCCAAAGTCTGGATTGACAACTGGGTTAATGGGTTCGTGTGAGCGGTTTCAGGACTTGTTTTTTATTTCCCTTCAGTCTAAATGCAATTTATTGACCCGGTGTGTCTGAAAGGGACTGGAAAAAGTGCACATCTGTCTCTGGCTATCTTATATATCTCTATATGACACATTAGAGATGACGACAATGTTAGGACCTGAGAAAGCTCCATATTTAGCAGTGGTTCTGTCTTCTAACAACAGAACCAACAACAGAACCAAGAAGCAATAAATTGTAGGCTACTTACTACTACTATTATTATTATTATTATTATTATTATTATTATTATTATTGTTATTATTATTATTATTATTGGTCGTAGTCATGGTAATAGTAGAAGTAGTAGTAGTTGGAGTAGTAATTGTAATAGTAGTAATAGTATAAGTAGTAGTAGTAGTAGTAGTAGAGGTAGTAATAGTTGTAGTAATAATGGTAGTAGTAGTTGTAGTAGTAGTAGTTGTAGTAATAATAGTAGTAGTAGCAGTAGCGGTGGTAGTAGTAGTAATAATAGTAGTAGCAGAAGTGGTAGTAGTAGTAGTAATAATAGTAGTAGCAGAAGTGGTAGTAGTTGTAGTAATAATAGTAGTAGTAACAGTATTGGTGGTAGTAGTAGTAGTAGTTGTAATAATAGTAGTAGCAGTAGCGGTGGTAGTAGTAGTAGTAGTAGTAGTAGCAGTAGTAGTAATAGTAGTAGTAGTAGTAGTAGTAGTAGTTGTAGTAATAATAGTAGTAGCAGTAGCGGTGGTAGAAGTAGTAGTAGTAGTAGTGGTAGTAGTAGTAGTTGTAGTAATAATAGTAGTAGCAGTAAATACACAGAGCAGATTGAAATATAAACAGGAAACTGTGTATTAGAGGTCAGGTGTGTTTGAGAATAGCAATGTCCAGAATGGATAAGCTGGTTGCTTCTGTTCTGTCGGATATAGTCCATTTCTACACTAACTGACCACCTAGTGCTACGTATAGGACTTTAAGGTAACTATGTGTACACTTTTGAGGGCCACAAAAAGGTATATATGTTTCCAAACAGTGAAATATTTCTCTTACTCACTCACCATAATTTATATTTAACCATAAATAATAGTTAGTCACCAAACAGCATAGTCCTATTAGGGTCGCAAGGAGGCTTATGCATATCTCGGCTGACACTGGATGAAGGCAAGGTATTCCCTGAATGGCTTGCCAGATCATCGCAGGGCCAACACATGCACACAACCATTCACACTCACATACACACCTGGGGGAAATTTGAAACAGCCAATTAGCTTTAAGTGCATGTCTTTGGACCGTGGGAAGAAACTGGAGTTGCTGAAGGAAACTAATGCAAGCACAGGAAGAGCATGCAAACTCCACATAGAAATGCCCAAGCCTGGGACTCGAACCTACCAAAATTACCTTTTTATAATGAAAAGCAGCCCAAAATGTCATCTATTGATCACAAATGTAGAGATGGAATCTCATGCTCCCCTGCCCACTCTTGGCGAAAAATATTTCTAGTATAATATGACCTGCGAATTTTATAATTAGTCGTTTTGTACATATTAATGAGAAAGCTACTCGTTAGAAAGAATTATATTGAAAGCAAAGCACAGACTAAGAGAATGTGTGTGTTGTTAGCTAGTTTGGCTGGGTAGAGGCAACGGGTTGAGACCATGCTGAGTAAAGTCCCAACTGTTAGCATGTGCTTCTTTTCTGCTGCCAAATATGCAGCCACTTAATGTACTAGTTAATAAGCCATTAATTTTTAAATAAGCCACTCAGTATGAACAGTTATGTCGCAAGCAAAGCACAGACTGATAGAAGGTGTGTGTTGTTATGTAGTTCGGCTGGGTAGAAGCAACAAGTCGAGACCATGCTAAGTGAAGCCACAACTGTTAGCATGTTGTTCTTTTCTACCGGTACATAATGTGCAGTGGTTTTATGTACTAATATTTTTTTGAGAACATTTCAGACTACCCTGTGTTCAGTCTGCACTCGGTTGTGATACGTGTTTGTAAGGATCATTTCCGTCACACAAAGCAAATTTCTGAAAGTATCTCTGTTGTGCAGCGAGGGGAAGACTATGAAAGTAATTAGAGAGAGCTATTGCGTCAGCCTGAATCTTTTGGCATGGTGTTTGTGTGGCCTCCAGTATGGGAACGTTCTGTTGAAACCAGGGGAAATGCTTGGTCATGTGACCGTATTGAAGTCCCCCACAGAAATTTTGTGGAAGTACATTCAACGTGCCAAATGCCCAGCTTCAAAACATGGAATGTAAACATAAGTTTTCAATATATCTAATAATTATAGAGTAATAATTTATCTAAGTCCTTATCTGTTATGAACCTAAATTACTACTAGATCCACTAAACACACTATATCCCTGAATGCACGTCGTGCTGTAGCATATAGACCACCCCCCCCTAAAAAAAACCCCTGCCCGCTTACAGTTTACAGTGGAGGTATAGTATAACTTCAAAAGTATAAATCATATATACGTTTCAAACTTGTCTGATTTATTAATTGCATACCATGGTAATGTATATAAAATGGAACCTTCATGGTATATTATTATTATTATTATTATTATTATTATTGTGATAATTATTATTGCTATTATCACTATTATTATTATTGTTATAATTATTATTATTGTTATTATTATTATTATTACTATTATTAATAATAATAATATTATTATTATTATTATTATTATTATTATTATTATTATTATTATGATATGGATTTGGACGAATGGTCAGACTGAGCTGATTAAAGAGTCTGAGGTTTGTCAAAGACATGTATTCTGTTGAAAAATCAACTGCATCTTGTATAATAAAAACTTGATCACAAACTATATTTTCTGTTTAGAATTTTTATTGGATTTCAATAATATTAAGTTTCAAGATTCTTTATTGTCATTATGTTCACACATAAGGATTTTTTTTATGAGACTCTCAGCTTCTTTAAAAGCTGTTTAAAATAACAGTCAATATTGGCCAGTAGAATATAAAAATCACTAGTTCTGCTGGCCAGTAAATATAGTAAAGGACTAGTATTTCTGTTTACCTTAAAGGCCCTGCTGGCTAATAGCATATTTATTTGAAATTCCATCCCTGTAAACTTTGCAAGGTCAACGCTGATGTTCAGTCAACCACTTGGTACTTTTCTACAAATTTTAATTAAAAACCCCAACGCCAGGGACTCCAAACCAGGACCTTCTAGCTCTGAAATTTAAAGGGAACTAATAAGTACCTTGGATGATACTGCCTCACTGCCCTCTTTTTCTTATAAGTAACGACTTATAGCTGAAATGTATAATGAATACAAATATACAAATACAACAATGGGGAATGTTTCAGATGAAACCCTTTAAACATGACAAAAACTCACAGAATCTTTAGAGCTCAGAAAACTGCATTGACCCTCCCTCTATAACTCCACTTTACCTTGAGGTGGTCTTTATAAAAAAAAATTATGAATAAAAAGCACTTTCAAATTCCGATAACTTCTTTACATCCTTAAAACATATTTAAAAAGCAATATAGCTAATAAAAAAATGTACATATTTGTGCACACATTCAACTCGCTTACCTGAGTACAGTCAATTATACAGTCAGAATAAAGTAGTATTTTAGTGATTTTATTTTGAAGTTTAAAGTCCTTTTTTTTAAAAGTACAGTACAACCTTGTCAAATAATTTATACTGACATACAGTATAAACACTGCTTTTGGCCTTGATTACAGCATGTTATCATTTATGTTACAGCATGGCATCATTTTGACAAACTTGAATGAATGAATTAATAAATGAATGAAACAATAAATTAATTAATGTTTATTTCGAATATCTAAAATAGTGGTCAGTAAACAGTACTTATAGATGCAAACAATGACAAAACAAATCACTTAAATAATTAAATAAAATGACTAAAGAAAATAAAAGACAATAATACTACTAATAATAGAAAAATAATAACAACAATAACAACAGTAAAAATAATGAAAATAATGATAGTCATATACTAATAATGATAATAAACACTGAAAAGTATGAAGCAAATGAATGAAGCAAATGAAATTGTTAACAGTACCATATTCGAAAGGGAGTGGGAGGAAAAATAATCTATTTTAATCCCACCCCATACCTATCAATTCTTGACTGATTATAATGTACCCGCTTCCCAGGTAATATCTCCCATTTGTGCACCGCTCATACCTCAAAAACATGTTCAATTTGACTAAAAAAAGAGAACAAGGGCAAACAAATGATAAATAAAATAAATAACAATATTGAATACTTTATACAGTATACTTTGAAGAAATTAATAAAGTAAAAGAATGAAAACCATAAGCTTGAAAACACGTGTTTATTAACTCGCCCCCTCTTCATCCCTGTAACCCGTAAAAATGATTTCTTTATATTTGATTTTAAACTGCTTGATGTTTGGACATTGCTTAAGGTCCACATTCATACTGTTCCATATTTTTGTGCGTACCCTATTTGCTCTGTTTGATATTTTACAAGATCTGTGAATTTTAATAATTTTGACTTCAAGAATAAAGAGTTTGTGCGATCTCGGAACTCGGTGTTATGAATAATTCGTTTTGCTCTTTCTGGAGAATTAATAATGAATGTAATGAACTTTTGTAATTATTATCCCAGAGTTAACTGAAATATGGTAAAACTAGTGAACAGTATAGCAGATTACAACTTCAAAACTGTAAGTAAAAACCACCTGATAATGAAAACATGCACATTTTCATGGGTAACAGAAGTGTTTGCAAGGCATTCCTTTTATTTCAATTTAAGCTGGGTATTTAATGAGCATGGATATGCTAAGCTATGTGTAGGTGCTAATTGTAGCATCATAAAACACAAATAAGCCTTGTAGGAAAAGCCAAGTTTTTGCCTGACAAATGCTCATACATTTTTATGATAATTATAATAATTATAATTTATGATTAAATCCTAATCAAATCACAGATCTGCCCACTTTGAAGCAGACCACCACAAATAGACATCCAAGGGGGTTAAAGTGCAATAAAGAAAAGTGTTTCTTTGAAGATCTTTCATGCTGAAAATCAAGTCAAGACAAGAAATCTAGTCAAAGATAAATAATGTAAGTTAAGGAATTAGGCGGGGCTTCCAGTTAATAACAGAGAGAGAAACATCTGCACAACTGTCAATCATTCTAGTTTCATATGTCTATTGGCTGATCTGCCATTTTTACTGTTGGGTTGGTGAGTGGAGGAAGAAGAAGGGTTTTTTTTTTTTTGGCTGTAATAACTCATCAGCACTAAACGTATGAAGGTTAGCAGGTTTGGAACCACTGTAGAAATTTTGCCCAGAATCTACTGGATGTTTGCATGAGTCAGAAACCTGAGGTGAACACAGGATGAGTCTTTGGTCAAACCCCCTCTTCTGTGAAAAGTGACCTGATACCACAAACCTAACAAGCAGAGATTTGCCTGGGAGAGGAGCCAAGAAAGTGACATTGTTCGACCCAGCTGCCAATCAATGCCTCTGCATCATGCCAGACTAAACACTGTCACTATTTTAGCATGGCTTGTTGGCGGCAGCTGCAGGATTTGAAGCTGTGGGTTGAAGCAATGAGGGGAAAAAGTGGGGGTCCTTTTAGGGGGAATGCTCGATCGGGCATAGCAAACACACAGCAACCTGTATTAGGCCTCTCTCTCTCTCTCTCTCTCTCTCTCTCACACACACACACACACACACACACACATATCCAGTAGTGTGTCCAACATTCAGTTTGAGAGTTCTAGAAAATCTGAAAGAGCGGGCTTTGGCTTAAGAGTGATTAAATGTAAATCAACACAACTGGGAGTTTGGGGATAATTTATAAGTGGCGTCCCACCCATAAGTGCTGCATTCCTTGGCTTTGGAAATATAACACTTCAGTCTAATTGTGCACTGCGCTTTTAACCACTGGAGTTTGTAACGATAAATTATATGAAACTGATTCAACAGTACAATGTGGACATTAGCGTTTCGGCTTTAAGTTATTTCTGGGTGATAGTGCTAATTTACTCGCCAATGCTAATAAAATGGCAAGGATCACAAAAAAATTACTTTCAAAAACTGATCCAGATCCTTTAAACACTTCCAAAAATACTAAATCCTTAAAAAATTTAATTAAAAGTGTCATCTTCAAGAAAATTCTGCCAGGATCTAAACTCTTAGTTGTTGTTTCTTTTTTAAACTCACAAAAGCTGCAGCTTGGTCATTGGAAAAGCACGTAGCATGAATTCTGCCTGGATTTTGGTTTAATTATGTTCCCTGTTGTGAGCCGAATGCTGATCGACACGCGGTGCGCAATGCTAATTGCTTTCTAGCAAACGAATTTGCAGTGGAGATTTTATCCCATTAATACGGAGACGCGAGGGCGTGAGGAAAGCGAGCGAGTGAAATGCTTTTCAGCACATAAACAGGATCTGACCTGATGTGAATGGAGAGGAAATTCAGAAGAGATCGCTGCATTTAGTGTCGGTAATATGATGCGATGAACAATATCAAATTCATTAAAAAGCAACAACGTGAAGCCTCGAGTAGTCTTTAAAAGTTGATAGAGCTAAAGGTCAAGCAGGATGAACATGGTTAAAGTCGAGTACTAGTGATTAAAAAATAGTATAAAAACTTTTAATCTACATGTTTTTGCTGTTACACAACTATATATATATATATATATGTATGTATATGCTGTGATGGACTAGTGAGCTAGAGCCTATCTCAGCCGACACTGGGTAAAGACAGGGGACATCCTGAACACCTCGGCTATCCATTGCAGGGACAACACACACTATTCACATTCACACCTAGTGGCAATTTGTAACAAACATCTGGCATACATGTCTTTGGACCGTGGGAGGAAACCAGAGTCCCCGGAAGGAGCCCACGCAAGCATTTCATAATACTCCAATATAGAACAAGCATAGCAAGTCTGACTTCAGGGTGCCGCAAGTAAGTGTCCGGAAACCTAGTATACAGTTTTGCCTCTGTGACTTTGAAAAGTAGGTCAAGGTCACTCACACACAAACTCATCCTAGCACTCATAGTAGTGAACAAGCATACTAAGTTTGAAAGCCCCAGCTTCAGTGCGCAGCAAGTAAATGTCCGGAAACTAAAGTGTGACAGACGGACGGATGGACGGACGGACGGAACCCATTCCTATAGCTCCCGATGGACAGGAGCTAAAAAGCTTTGTGAGGGAATGAAAATGGAGGAAATGTCCCGAAGTTGTTAGACAATATAACTTGTAACTATAAATGCTTATAAAATAGTCTGGAAAGTAAATAAGTGTTTAAATCATTGGCTGCCAAATCACTGTGGTACAGTTATAACAGGAAGTGAACAAGTGGAACATCCTGTCAGAGGAAAATAATCAACTTCCGTGTGGATGGTAATTCTGCATCATCACACCGTGTAATGGTTGATTATTTTTCTATATCAGCACCTACGCCCAACCAAGCGTTCCTTACTTATCATCCAGTAATAAAACTAATAAACTACCAAACACTTTCCTAACGTTCAGTCCTATTAGTTCTGAATAATCAAAATAGCTCCGATTGTGATGAATAATCGAGCAGAACAACACTGCTGGTTATAAATCCATTTTCTTTGCTGAAATGACATTGCAAATAGATTGTTTTGTTTACTGTACAGCTAGAATATCACCAAAAAGCTA
Source organism: Neosilurus mollespiculum (assembly GCA_030014195.1). Lineage (NCBI taxonomy): Eukaryota > Metazoa > Chordata > Actinopteri > Siluriformes > Plotosidae > Neosilurus > Neosilurus mollespiculum. The sequence continues at coordinate 4,454,626 of JAQMYF010000013.1, read as the reverse complement.
ATCACCGCAACACAATTTCACTCGTTCTTGAATTCTAGCATGTAGCATGTAGCATATTGCCTATTCGCCCATCAACCTCAAGAAAATAACATCACAAATGGAGTAAAGTGATGGCTCGGAGCACCTAAAAGCATCCATAATAATAAAACAGACAAACATGTGCCACATATTATCTCTGACGCCTGGTAATATCCTTCAGCTTCCAGGTCTGCACTTAGCTGTGTTTTGTTTTGACCATGAGCACTTTAAAGAACGAAGGCAAAATGAATAACCTAATGAAGATGGGTAGGACAGTAAGGAAAATGGATACACAGCAGAGGAACAGCAGATCCACCGCAACACACACTGAGTTGAATGATCTGCTGCATCCCTGAAGGAGAAGGGCTAATGGAAAGCCTGCTGAAATGCATCAGAAGAAAAGCCCGGGTCAAGTGAGGGGAAGGATTCCTCGGGGGTGGAATCAAAACAAATAGCAGCGTGAAACTGATACTTTTCAGCTGCGCAGATTTCTGCGGTCTGATACCAACCTCAGCTCAGGAGAACCGGACTGTTCGGAAATAGATACAGACACCAGGGAGAGCAAAATATGATCTGATACAGTGAAAACCGGGTGCGTTACAAATATTTATGGATACCGAATTCGCTTACATTTGCCGGAATCGTGCCAGCACACTGTTAAACAACCACGGCGGATAGGAGTTACTAATGCACTGCAGAGCAAGTATGAAAATGTGTTTATTTAATGAGTAAATTGTTTAGCGATTTTCAGTTCTGTTGTACTAATAATGCAGTTTTGGATTCTGATCTAACAGTAGCTTGTGTTGGTCTGACAGTAGTTCCAGCGACAAAAACCTAATCACATGTTTATATTGTTTCAATCTGCTAATGTTTTCATAGTAGCAGTTTATCTACGGTAAAATAAACACTACACATTTATAAAAATAAAATAAAATATGATGGCATTTTCTGTAAGCAGGTGTTTATTTCATATTTGATGGAAGGAGTCTCCAGTGTCAGCCCCGTGCAGCAGTCTGAGCTACAACTGTAGTATAGGAATGTGCTTAGGGCTATTTTTATTATTATTTTATTTATTTATTTCATTAAGAAAATGAAAGGGAAAAGAGAAAGTTTAATAGCAATGCTCCTAAGTAGAGCTTGGTAGGCTTGGAAAGTGACTTCGAGGGGTGTCGGGTGTCCATGACACCTCAGGAACCCCAATAAGGCTGCCGCATCACCAATAAAAATATTTATTATTATTATTATTATTATTATTATTATTATTATTTTTATTATTATTATTATTATTATTATTATTATTATTAT
>JAQMYF010000013.1:4430578-4447989 GCA_030014195.1 Neosilurus mollespiculum | reverse complement strand
GCTTCTGCCCTGCGATGGCCTGGTGAGCTGTCCAGGGTGTACTCTGCCCTCGCCCAGAGTCGGCTGAGATGGGCACCCCGTGACAGCGGTTCAGAAAATGAATGAATGAAGGAATTTTTCTTCTTCTTCTTCTTCTTCTTCTTCTTTTTCTTCTTCTTCTTCTTCTTTTTCTTCTTCTTCTTCTTATTATTATGTTTGATGTTTCACTTCTCAGGGTTTTGTTGTTGGTTACTCAGGTTAAAACTGTGAAAGTGACAGCAACCTGTTTCACAGGGTCCTTCTCATGGGTACTTAGCATCCAAGTACCAATCTCAAAATTCTTGCTGTCCCTAGTAAAGCTGTTTGCTGAATATGTTCCACTCGAATGTCAAGCCCTCTCAAACCTGGTTGGTATTGCCCCCAGTGCTCCTACTACTACTAATACTATTATTATTATTATTATTATTATTATTATTATTATTATTATTATTATTGCAAAAAAAGAAAAAGAAAAAAAGGGCACATCCCAAACAATTCGCAAGACCATCACAGGGCCAACACACCTACAACCACACTCAGACTCACACTTGTGGGCAATCTGGAACAGCCCATTAGCCTAATGTGCATGTCTTTGGACTGTGGGAGGAAACTGGTGTACCTGGAGGAAACCCATGCAAGTTCGGGAAGAGCATGCGAACTCCACACAGAAACACTTGATCCTGGAACTCGAACCCAGAACCTTTTTTCTGTGAGGTGGACGTGCTAACCACTACACCAACATATCGTCCGTGTTCAAATGATTGTCTTCTTAATTATGCACCATTATCCAAATCTACTGTTATACATCATAAATGATTATTTTTCAATCTAATTTTGATATAAATCTGTTTTACATTGTAAGAAGATATTGGTAGTGAGTGACAGCATAAGGTTGCAGGAAAGAATTAATAATAAAGCTTTATTTATAAATTTATATGTACTTTATATCTTAAACTTCACAAATAGCACCACTGGAACAATTATGGTACAACTGAACCTCTGCCTAAAGGAGGCCATGCACCAGAAGTCAGTGATGTAGAAGTGTGTAACCAACTAAGATGCCAAGACTCTGTGTGATGCTACCACCACCCTGCTTCAACATGAGAACAAAATCAAAGACTACCATGCTATTAACGTTGTAGTTTTTAAGTAGCTGATATTTTAGTCTGTGATCTTATTACATAATACCAGCACAACTGGTATCAACAAATTTCTTCCTCCATCACCGCTCAGACTGGTACAGAATTTAAAAAAAAAAAAAACATTTTAACTCGGGTAGGTAGACAAACTTTAGCTAAGCAAAACACCACCAAACATTAAGAGGAGCACAGAACATGAACTCGTTAAGTGGATAATTAAAGTGATAAGCTAACTAATTAAACTAAAATAACTAAAGTTGATTCAGCCCTTTAAAGTAGACGTGCTATTATTAAAAACACTAACCTTTGACACTGATAAATAAAGATATCTATCAGGAGCCGCAGTGTCTAAATCTATGGATTAGTTTCAAGTATTTTACTCATTTACATTTAAAAATCATTTTTATTTTGTTATCTTCCTGGGTAGAACATATAAGCTATTAATACTGAGTTATTAGGAAACAACCATATATATATATATATATATATAAATAATCGTAAATATAACATAGCTACTGATAGCAGTTATGGTTCCAATATGATTTAAAATCATTTTCATTTTGTCTCACTGTGCAGAACATATAAGCTGAGTTGTTAAAGAACACAGTAAAATGTAAAAACTGATTTAAAAATGTAGCTTCAAGTTTTAAAAACTTACCATGTAACATAATTTCCCAATATATTATTTCTGGGAAGGAAAATTGGCTTAATTATTAGAAATGACAGACTATAAATTGTAAACCTAAGCCTCCTTTTCCTAAACGTCACACTATTTCCCATTATTATATCATGGCATACACTTGAAAAAAAAAAAACCAAAACTAAACAAAAAAGCAATAAAACCAATGATATATCCAGCCACATCGTTTTCTAGCTCAAACACACTTCATACAGGTTACATAAAGTTCACAGAGACACAGAAGGAACAGGGAACATTCACATAAAACTTCATGCCTGGTGTTTTCCATGTTCTTCCCCTGCTGTGCGACATGGCCTCAGCTTCCTTTGTGTTACTTTAACCCAATAAATCCCACCAAAGTGGCTGTTCTCTGGAGTGCCATCCATCCCCTGGCTTATTTTGACAAGGCTTTGTTCTGAACAATAGGCAGAAAAGGGTTAAGTCACCGAGGGCGCTTCCCAACTTCCTTTCAGCTGCTTCTCACTTTCTGGACTTTTATGAGTAACATGATCCACAGCACTGATCCCACGCCTTTTTATTTCAATACACACAGAAAGATAGTTTGTATTTTACCGAATCGTTATTCACTGGTTGCTTAAATAGGTTTAATTAGTGCTAAGATAAGATTACGGATGGGATATGATGATGTTTTAATGTTGGATTAAGGAGCAACATGCACCATTACTAGAACTGCAGAAATGTAGCACTACTACTACCTCTTTTACCGTTACTACTACTACTACTGCTACTGCTACTAATAAAAATAATCAAATAAAACAATTCAATAAATAAATAAATAGATAGATAGATAGATGGATAGATAGATAGATAAATAAATATAAATATAAAATATTATTATTAATAATAATAATAATAATATTAATTAAAATCATAAAAAATATCATCAAAATCAATAATAATAATTATAATTACTAATATATTATAAAATATAAATATAAAAGTAAAAATAAAAAAAAACATTTATAATGTTACTTTACAGTAAAAGGAACATCAGCAACAGTTTTTTAAGTTTAACATCCTTTTTAAGACATGTTTACTGTCCACAATTGTTTTTGTTTTGTTTTTATTTAGTAATATGCACCTTATGAAATAAACTTATTATTAAAGACATTATGGATAAATGAAATTTAGGTTTTATCATTTTCATTTATGAACAAATGTTTTACTTTAATATGTTAGCAAAACAGTGTTCGAATATGCAAGCAGTAAAGTATTCTATGAAAAACATCACTGTGAGGGTGTTTTTTTAGGGGAAAGTAATCAACCAGGTATTGTGATCAAGTAGAATTACTATTGCATGCCACATGTTTGATAGAGTTTCACACCACAGTGAATGGTGGACACAAATGCAACTTATGTAAATTGATTAATGAAAATCATGAGCCTGAGAAAAGCCAACCCACTACTTCCTGTAAGGAATTTAATTATTGATTAAATTTTAATTCCTTGTTGTTATTATTATTATTATTATTATTATTATTTATTTATTTATTTATTTGTTTGTTTGTTTGTTTGTTTGTTTATTTATTTATTTATTCTTTTGCTGTTACAAAGTCCTGAAACTGAAAGCAATTATAGTAATTTTTTTTTATGTAAACAAGTGTAAATATTTGCCATTCTACACACTTTAGTTTCAGGTAGTGTTTATTTACTGATCATAGTGAAACATGCTGGTGGAAGCATCATGAGAATAAAGCTTGCTATTAGAAGCTATATTAGAATTATTTATTTGTTACCTTCTGATCATCGTTGTTGTTGCTGCTGCTGTTCTATGTGTATACATGTAAGCATAAAGTGTTTAATAAAGAATTTGTGAATATGTTGTTTTTGATGTAAAGTAAGATTTATATTATTTACTTTTTTGTTCATTCAAAATTCCCTTTTTTAAAGTAAGTCCTGGGTTTTACAAGGTTTATATTAGTTATTATTATTACTTACTATTGAACTTTACTGTGTATACCTATTATTTATCAACAAATATTGCTTTGTATTTTAAAATCCAATATGGACAATAATTATTATGTTGATATCAAATTATAGAATACTGTAACAGAAAATACTATGTATTATTATTATTATTATTATTATTATTATTATGGGCCTCATCTCGTAACTTTTCATAGCTTTTGATTTCACTGTGCACATCCCCATTACATTTAATGAAACATTTACATTATCACCCCACCTTTTTTTATCTAATATAAACACATTGTAACCACTGCACATTAAATAAAATGAATTAATTTAAATTATTCTATTAATATTCATTTATTAAAACTCGAAATAATTTCGAGTAAGTAAGTAAGTTTACTGCCCTTGTGACGAGTATGATGCAAATAAAAGTATTCCAAAATATATTTACTGTATGTTGAAAAGTAGAACATCAGTTTGATTACATTCAAAGCAGATACTTTAGGATGAATCCGTTTTCTTGTATCTTCAATAAAACCAAACAAAACCAAAAAAAATCTGAGGTTGAGGTTTGTGGTTTACAGTAAATGGAGCCGGATATTAGGCATTTAATGACTGTTTTTCCCCTCAGTGTTAATTATTTTAATCCACTGTTTTGCCTCAAAGATTGAAAAACAGTGTGTGTGTGTGTGTGTGTGTGTGTGTGTAAGCAGGTGAGCTATAGTGAGTCCTGAGTTTCCCACGCTCCTTCGATAAAGAGGCCGCAGATGAGCCATCTGTCTCACTCTCCGTTACTGTGTGTGTGTGTGTGTGTGTGTGTGTGTGTGTGTGTGTGTGTGTGTGTGTGTGTGAGTGGACATGTAAGTGGCACCAAGGCAACAATCCTGTACCAAACTAAATGAAATCCACCATCACCTCGTTCATTTGTTCAAACTCATAAAGTCTTAAAGAATAAGTGTTGAAATAAACATTTTTTTTCTTTACTGACTCCACATGTTGCTCCCTTCAGGCCTGCCATAAAGAAAGGAACATGATATTGTGAGCATAATCAAATTATGATAATATCCTTCATAATTTAATGAAATAATTATTAAAGCAAAATTAATGTTATTTTTAAAATCATTAAGCAAAAAAATGGAAAAAAGGAAAATCAAAATATTTGTAATTCCAAATGCAAACAATAATTATACATTTATAATTTAATTTAAATATAATATAATTTAATCATATACAATGTATATATTTATAAAATATCAATTATTGTAAAATAAATTATTGTAATACATTCTAACTTATATTAATTTCTATATCATATAAAAATTAAGCCTATCTAACCTGAGCAAATCTACATTTACATAACGTTTTTAATTATTTTTTTTAGTTTATTAGTCAGTAAAAATTCACTGATTTTAAATATATTTATTGTTATATATGTTTATTGTCTGGACAGCAAATAATATGTGAGTGTTGTAATGTCAGAAAAAGCTGGATCATTAAGAAAGAGAAAGAAAGAACAAAACTGAGGGAGAAAGAAAGAAGAACATTAAGTAAGAAACAGAGAAAAAAGAAAGGAGGAAAGAAAGAAAGAAGGAAAGAGAGAGAAAGAAAGAAGAAAAGAAAAACAGAGAAAAAAAGGAGGAAAGAAAGAAACAGAAAGAAAGGAGGAAGGAAACAGAGAGAAAGAAGAAAATAAAGAAAGAAACAGAGAGAAAGAAAGAAAAGAGGAAAGAAAGAAAGAAGGAAACAAAGAGAAAGAAAGAAGGAAACAGAGAAAGAAAGAAGAAAAAGAAACAGAGAGAAAGAAAGAAGAAAATAAGGAAAGAAAGAAAGAAAGCCCAACTATGTGACAACCAAACTGTGCATAAATGAAAATGCAGGTAAATATTCTGGATAAAATAACAGCAACAAAACGGCCAGAAACTCCGAAGATAAAAGTAGAAATTCACTCAGGATTGTTTTTGTTCTCCCAAAAAAGCCACAGGTTCATGCAACAAGATCCGTTTTAAAACATGTCTGTATGCCAAACAAGTCATAAATTATTTAGCAATATAATATAATATAAGACACAATCTTTCATTACAGACCTGAACAGCTTAAGGTTAACTTTGAGGTGTGTTGTTGTTGTTGTTGTTGTTGTTGTTGTTGTTGTTGTTTTATTGATATTAAAATTAAAAAAATGCAACAAATTTCTAATATAACACTGAACCTATTCTATCATTTTTAACAGATTAAGGAAGTATATATATACAAAAATATTTTCTTGGCATTTGATTTTACCAACTCTGTACATCATCTCTCTTCCCAAATAATCTACAGAAAATGAATTAACTTCTCACGTATCACGACACGCAGTAAAACCAACCAATTTCCAACACGTCACACAACTCAGTTCGTAACATACAACATTACAAAAAGTAGTCATCTCATGCTCGTCTTTCTCTTCCTTGGCTAAGAAACTTCTGTCATCCCTTTATGCCTCGTATTGTTCGTACAGGTTCAACTCTACCACAGGATTGTTTTTAACTGAAGTTAACAGGCTACAACAATGAATCTAATATTATATCTATCTCTACTCTTCACCTGGTCTTGAACATTAGACTCTTTCTGAAAAACCTAAACCTTTGATTAAAAAAAAATGAGATGTATGTTAAAGTTAAAATTCAAGATTTAAATGGATTAAGTTTCATATTTTGTAAAGCTCATAGCTTTTTTATGACTCTTATGAAACTGAACAAAATTCAACATAACAATATTATACAATTTGGATAAGTGGATATAACTTGGATTTCTATAGATATTCAACAAGACGAGGCCCATAATAATAATAATAATAATAATAATAATAATAATAATAATAATAATAATAATAATGATAATAATATAAAATGCACCACTCTTAATAAGTTCCGGAAATAGTTGCGTGTAATTCCGTGTTTATTTTACTAAAGAAGAATTAATTCTGATCCACTTCCAGCCCCAGTAGCAGCAGGATTTTCTCCCAATAAAAGATAAGAACTTATACTGTGTCAAAATAAATCTTTTTGTTTTCTGTAGCACCACCACAAACTTCTTTCGGACACCAGAATTATTTTTGCTCAAGTCTAAGTCATGACCTTCTGAAAGAATCTGAGCATAAAACACAGGCTGATTAGATATATAATTAATCACAGTTAATAAAAAAGCTTTTGTTATGAGCTACCAAAACACACACTACTATTGTTCATCTTTTAGCTGATATGAACCTCGTGCATGTTTTCCCTCCGAGCTCATGGGCCGCCTGAGAGCATGAGAACGAAACCTCGTCAATAGCAGGAGCCTCATATTTGGTGAGTAACCATGGAAGCAGAAGCGCACTACCCTTCCCTCCTTACCTCCTCTCTGCACCCGTGGGTCGTTCCCTCACTGAAGAAAGGGCACGCCTCACTTTCTTCCTCCTGACCCAACTCGCCTTTCGCCTCTGCAAAGGCCAAAGCCGCTGGTCATCGCCAATCTACCGGTCTAGACGTGTCTGCACGGTCCAGCCTTGATGTAGAACCTCCCTTCTCTTAGAGGAGAATGAAGCAGTGGGACAACAGAGACGCCGGTCTGAAACGGAGACCCGTCTGATTTGGCCAGATTGCCCATTCTATCATCGATCGGGTGAATATCGAACCTTCTCTCTGTGTATGTGTGAAATGGATAGCTTAGCAAGCATTTTTTTTAATCAAGCTCATATTGGAGGCCAACTCTCTCCCTCTCTCTCTCTCTCTCTCTCTCTCTCTCTCTCTCACACACACACACACATACATACACATCCTCTCACGTTCAATCTCTTTAATACGTTGCTCCTTTGGCACTTGTCTACTCAATTTTAATAGAAGAGCATGACTTTTTCCTCCTGTTAATCTAATTATATATAAAGACGTACTGTATATAATACATTATAATGATATCTCTACTTATCTCTATGATTAGTTTATATGCAACACTTCTTTGGTGATGTTGTTCTTCCTGAGTATAAAAAATGTCATGTTTATATATAGAAAATATCACTTTAGAATATTCCTATACAAATATATTTTCTTCTAATAATATATTTAATAATAATAGTAATAATAATAATAATTATTATTATTATTATTATTATTATTATTATTATTATTATTATTATATGTGTTATTATTATTATTATTATTATTATTACTATTATCATCATCATTGTTGTTGTTGTTGTTGTTATTATCATTATTATTATTATTATTATTATTATTATTATTATAATTATTATTATTATTATTATACATTAGCTTTTTTTAACATTAAACACTGCATTTTTCGCCTTCCTTTCTTTAATTAATACTCATACCAGGATTAAATTAATGTTAACTAGATGTGGTTTTAAGTCGTCAATGCATGATATGTTTTTTTAATACTGTATTTTGTGAACATTACGCTGCTTTTAATTCAAATAATCCAGCACATGTCCAATCTAAAATCATGAGCTGCGTTTTGTTATGTTTCCTTCCCTCATTCCCCTGTTGCCATGCAAAATCCAGGAAAGTTTGGTGCAAATAAATAAACAAATAAATAAATAAATCAAACCCAGAGCTGCCATGTTAACTGGTTTTAGTCCACCTGATTTTAAAATTTTATACAGTACACAAAAGGTCATTTTATACGTACGGTCAAATCCGTAATGCAAATTGTAATCAGTGTAAAATATGAAATGTTGGTGTTTGTTTCACCTAAAAACACAAAATAAAAATATGAATACACTTGGTATAGTTTAGTTTGCTAAGTAGACTGTATTGATTGCTACTTTAATTCTGTTACCATCTTAATTTGTTCTGTATTTGTTCTGGACCTCTACCACTTCTACAGCCTATGAGTTTATTTTATTTATTTATTTATTTATTTATTTTACATATTATTGTATGTATATTTAATGTTCTATTGCTTCTGTAAATATATATAGATATAAAATTGTATTGCTTTTTAAATTGCACCTTGTATATATTTGTTTGGCTGCTATGACAATCAAAATTCCCTCAGGGGGTTAATAAAGTGATCTATCTATCTATATATATATGTCTGTCTGTCCGTCTGTCTGTCTAAATAACAATTCTATATTAAAGTAGAGAGCATCTGGTATATTTTTAAACATCTCCACTGTGAACTGTATGCAGAAACCTGTTTACGGCACACACCTCTCTAGCTCTTTATTTATTATTTTAAATCTTAAATAAATCATGCAATATTATTCTAGTCAAACTTCACATGAAGCGTAAACCTCTTAACACTAATATCCTGTCATAAATCTTTTGTAAATAAACAGGCCTTGCTTGAATTGGGTAGCGGACTTTTTCTTTTTTCTTTTTTTTTTAAACAAGACATCTGATTGGTTCAGACAGCCTCAGAAACAAACGATGCATCAACACACACACACACACAAACACACACACACACACACACACACACACATACACACACACACACACACACACACACACCCACAGTGATGAGAGCAGCCAGACATGCAGAGTTTGTGTGTAGCCTAGAATTAGCAGCCAGACGCCATCTGTCTCATTTTCTACTGCATGCTACAGAAATACGAAATTCGCTTCCCTCACGTCAACTGAAGTGAAGTCTGTGTGCATATGTCGATTAAATGTTTAATAAACACTATATCATAAGGAGAGGAATACTGTTGAGACCGAACCTGCAATATTAAAGATTGAGATCAACAACAGGCAGTGAAGGACAAATTTAGAATATTGAGAATAATATTGATTTCATTTCCATCAAGCAGTATAACAACTGCCATATTTGTAGCATTAGCATTTTGTACTTGCTGGTGTAAGATAAGCTCACTTGCCCTAACATCATAATGAAGTCAAGTTAGCACTGAGTCTAAGTAATATCTCAAATAAGAGGGGATAATACAACAACATACTGAACTGTAGTAGTAGGCCCTGTGGTAGCGGTATCCCTCAGGGTTACATCTTAAGTCCTATTTGTTTATGTATTTGTAGTGGGTGCTTGGACCTCACAGAACACTGCTTAAAGTACATCATTATATGAACATAAGGGATTTAATGTGCATTATATTCTACTGTTATTACAAATTCCTTCAGGGAAGTTTAATTCAGTTCAGTTTAATTTGTATAGCACTTTTTACAACTGGCATTGTCACAAAGCAGCTTTATATAGGAAAACAAGTTTGGTAAAGAATTTAAACTTATGATTTAAAACATATCTTCATAAACCCTATACATCTCCAGTGAGCAAGCCTGTGGTGAAAACTGTAAGGAAAAACTCCCTCAGATGACACAAGAAAGAAAACTTGAGTGTAACCAGACAAGTGACAACTCGGTATCAGAGTTGTGAGTAAAACATCCATTTTTGGAACCCTTGTTTATTACGTACATCCTTTTTACACATTTTCATTGCAAATTATACAACTTTGCATTTATGAACAGACCTAGAAGATACTTAACACATTATATACATGGGTAAAAAAAATCGTACTCAATGGTACTATTGCTTGTCACAGTTGAGGGATCCCACAGGGTTATGTCTTATGTCCATTTAGTTTGTATTGTTCACATGAAATGTTAAATTGAATCAGAAAATTAAGCTATTGATTTATTACTAATAATAGATTGACACTATTTTTACTTTACCAAGGAAAATACTGTATAGATTAAATATAAATCAGACATACCTTTAAGTGACACGAGTGAAGAGACCAACAGGGCTACTGTGTACACTGTTAAAAATAGAGGTACACTCAGTCTATATTTGTCCCTCAGTTCACAATCTACATGAAAATACCCTGTTGGACACTTTATTGTATATTTATTTTACTTTAGTAACTATGTGTACCTTTTTAGAGCCATATGTTCTCAAGGATATATACAGGTGTCAAATAAGTACCCCAGTGACAAACCATTGTCCAGCTAAAGGCACACTTATACCATTTGTTTAATGAGGTACCAGTAGTGTAGTGCCAATCTGTGAACATGCAGTAAGTGTTAGTAGTTTTATATGTTGGTTAATTAGTTTTTATTGTATTTATTTATTTATTTTTCCTCCGCTGGAATTGATAGCCCAGATTAAACAGCAGGTGTCAGGATATTAGAGGATATTAAAGGCTTAATTTCAACAATTATGAAAAGAATGCTGAGAATTGTACACAATACCACTAGTATATTTTACATTTTTTTTTTGTAGGGTGGAGATAGACTCAGTTACTTGTTTGCATGGATTCACATGAACGTTGTAGCTTTATGGAGATTTAGTTCAAAGAGCTGTTTCTCAAGCTAAAATTTGGTGAAAGGCAACTATGAGCATGCTATTCCACTGAGGTAGCATTAAGTTACCATGGTGACCAGTATTTTGTAACTTGTAACATAAACTGGCCACTAGGGGCACTATTAGTGATGATGCTTGGACCTCAAAGACCACCACTTGCTGCTGCTTTATTCATTTATTCATTTGTTAATGAATTCATGAATATTCCCTGAGATTGCTGCTACATCATATTGTTTCTCAAATGCATTTCAGTAAAATTTTATACTGACTCCTCACATTTTCATTCTCTCTCTCTCTCTCTCTTTTCAAGCCGTCAATGCAATCAAATTTTGCCTGGTTACCAATACTGACAGTTATGCATATAAATTTTATTCATGAATAAATTAATGCCAGTTTCTTTAAATACCACAAATTCATTTATCTTCTACATCGATTACTCATCAGGGACATGAGGGAAGCTGGAGCCAATCCCAGTTGAATACAGAGAAGAGGAAACTTTAGACCCTTAACAGGTAGCTAACCTATTACACAGCTAGCATGGACATAAAGAACCATCCACACCTCTGGGCAATTTAAAAATATGGGCAATAGTCCGCTGACTTAATGTGCATATCTTTGGACCAGAGTACCCAGCGGAAACCCAGGCAAGAACGGAGGGGACATGCAAACGACACACAAAAAAAGCCAGAGTAGAAACTAAAGAGATCTGAAACCCATAACCATCTTGCTGCAAGGCAAGTTTTTTTTTTTTATAAAAAAGTTATTTTTGTTTTTTAAGAATCTCAATTCATTTAATAATTTATTTATATATTTGCTTGTTTGCTTGTTTGTTTGTTTAGTTTATGCTCTCAAACTCAAACTAACCCCTCCCCTAATCCCTCCCTCAACTAATCTGTACATTATTGCAAGAGTACATTATTATTATTATTATTATTATTATTATTATTATTATTATTATTAATGTAATACCTTCCTGTCAGAATCGTCCAAACTGTTGTTTGCTAATTCCATTTCATGCCCTTCCAGCTCCAATCCAACCTCTAAACAACATTTGGTACAGACGAGAGTGCGCTTATAAGGCTGAAGCCAAATGAAATGACTTTGAGCACATGGGACAGGATTTTACTCTGACGCCATAAACATAACGACGCATAATGGTTTAACCATAATGCAGTGTTTTTGACTTGCTGACAGGCGTTAAATACGTATTTCAGGTTCTAGCCGAATGTGTGACTCAGACCTGGCCATAAAGCCAAACGCACTTTTAATTTTCCTGTGGCTGCAGGCTTGAGTCTATATACACTATGCATTAGTAATTAGATTAGACAGAAAGCAGAGACGCAGAGATCTGCTGAAAGAACGAAAACAAAGCTTCGCGACCGGTCCACACCGAACCTTACTGAACTTTAAATCAAAGCTACAATGAAAACTGAATGTCTATTATCACATTTCTACAATTAAGATTTCAGGATATCAACAAGGGAGGCACACTGGCGTAGTGGTTAGCATGTCTCACAGCAAGAAGGTCCTGGGTTCGAGTCCCTGGCTTGGGGGCTTTCTGTCTGGGGTTTGTATGTTCGTCCTGTGCTTGTGTGGGTGTCCTCCGGGTACTCCAGTTTCCTCCCACAGTCTGAAGACTCGCACATCAGGCTAATTGGATGTTCCAAATTGCCCCTATGTGTAGATATGAGTGTGAATAGTGGTGTATGTGCTGGCAAGCTGTTCAGGGTGTACCCTGCCTTCGCCCAGTGTCGGCTGAGATGGGATCCAGCCTCCCTGAGACCCTGGCAAGAGTAAGCAGTTTGGTGAATGAGTGAGTGAGGATATGAACAGGAAGTGAATTGAATTAGTGTAAAAACAGCCCATATGATGAAACAAATCGTCATATGGCTCAGAGCAACATTTTCAATCCCATGTTTGTTTGTTTTTTGTCGTCCAAAAAATTCCCATCTAAAGGTTTATTTAGCTGCAAAAATAGAAGTTGAAAAAAAATAAATAAACGTAGGAGTAACTAAAATAATAAAAGCAGGTCAGATGACACAGAATTCGTTAGAGGCTGTTAAGCAAAGGCGACACGTACAAGCTGTTTAAAGAATGTTTACATTACACTCACAAAGGAAGGAGGGACAGACGTTGATATTCATATCATATTTTTTTTCCTTTTAACATATTTGTTTCTTGTCAGAATGATGTAGTGTCTGTAAAATCTAATAAATGTAAATGCCTGCTGGCACATGTCTTTTTCATTCTTGTTTTGAGCTAAGGGTATGCAAACTTAACACTCAACCGTGTCAAACGGTTCATAAGTCTTAACTCCGAGCACAAAGATGTATGACAAATGGCGCAGCAGCTAAAAAAACACAGACCAAAAGAAAAAGACACACACACACACACACACACACACACACACACACATGCACACAAACAAAGTCTTTAGGAACAGGGTTAATACTCAGTCATTTATTGGGCCATTTAATCCTATTAGGGTCGCAGGGAGGCTGGATCCCATCTCAGTCAACACTGGGCAAAGAACAGAGCACACCCTGAACGGCTCGCAAGAGCATCACAGGGCCAGCACACACGACCGTTCACAGTTACAACTTGGGGCAATTCGGAACAGCCAATTAGCCTAATGTGCATGTCTTTGACTTGTGGGAGGAAACTGGAGTACCCAGATGACACCCATGCAAGCACAGGGAGAACATGCAAACTCCATAGAGAAACACCATCGCCAAGCCTGGGACTCGAACCCATGACGTTCTTGCCGTGAGGCGGATGAGATAAGCACTACCCCACTGTGCCGCCCAGGTTTTTTTTTTTATAGACAGATAGACAGATAGACAGACAGACAGACTGATCAGCCATTACATTAAAACCACCTGACTATTATAGTGTAGCTCCTACTGATGTCCCCAAAATGACTCTACCTCCTCTAACCAATCAAGGAATGGACTCCACAATGCCTCTGAGGGTGTGCTGTGGTGTCTGGCACCAAGCAGCTCTCAGCACGTCCTTTAATACCACAGATGGGAAATTTGTAGGCCAATTTTCCTCAAACGACTCCTGAAGAGTTGCATTATGGCAGGGTGCATTATTCTGCTGTAAGAGGCTGCTGCTTTTAGGGAACACCTCTGGCATAAAGAGGTGTATATCACATGTAAGAGTGTTTCGGGAGATCATTTGTGTCAAACTCACATGAATTCTGTTAAAAGCTTACTTTTATTGTTTTTATTTTATGCACAAAAAACTCATTTAAAGGAATTACCCACGTGACTGATCTGGTGTTGGTTGGTCCCATGTTATCGATTCTTTTTTTTTTTTTTTTTTTAATTGATTACCATATATTCGGGTTATTTAGAATGTTTGTCACGTTAAGGCATTAATATAACATAGAAATTTGCAGAATTTTTGATAGTAAGAAAAGAAGTACAAAAAAAGCCCTGCAGTTTCACATGACTGGATGTGCATTAGGCTAAAAAAAGCCTGTCTGAGTGCCGAAACCTTAAACAAACATGTAAACCCGACTGAAGGGCCGCTACAGTTTGGATTACAAGCTGAGCTAACAAAGAACTTTTGTGTGCTTAATAGTTTGAGAGCATTTAGATGTCTTTTAAATGATCTCTATAGCAAGATGCATCTTGTAAAGGTGTACAACAAACCAAGCCAACGAATAAAGGATGACTTTCTCCTTAGTACACAAAGCTTGTGTGGCCTGTGTGTGTGTGTGTGTGTGTGTGTGTGTGTGTGTGTGCGTCTGTGTGTATTTTGCATATTTACACAGATGAAATCCAGAAGTTAACACTCAGGCAAAGAATACGTCTTTAAGAGTAACATGTCCGTAAATGTTTTAACTGACATATGATTCAAGGAGAAGGTTTAAGACAGGAAAAAAAGGAGGGGAGGAAGGAGGTAACCTGAGAACACGACGCTCAGAAGAAAACGTTCTGCGTTGGATGAAAGACACCGGGCTTAATGTATTATTCTCTGTTGCGCTCATGATCGTTCTACTTTGTTCTCTGCAGGAATGCGTGTGCTTTTCATTTCAGCCATCGCATCAGGTCCTCGCAGACAGGATCCGACGCTTCAGACATGCACGTTTTTACACCTTAAGCCAATCCTGCTTTGGTGCTGATCCTTGTCTGAATGGTTAATAAAACAGCTGCCCTGTGAGACGGGAGGGAAAAAATCCCACCGATGAGGGAACTCAAGGACAAGAACGACAACCGAAAAATGGCCTCGGCCTCACTTTCCAGAACTTAATTTCATCTCAGATAAAACCCACCCGAATCCACAATGTCGAAGACGCACAAGGAAGTGAGAAATTCCACAGAAGAATAATGCTATCGCTAAATATTTGCCAAGTCTCCCGATAACAGACTTCAGGATAACAAAAGCACATTTTTGCTGGAAAAATTTCTGGAATGCTTCCAGATATGACTGAGACAATACACCAGCTTTCTAGTTTGTTTAGTTATTGCATTCCTTAAAAAAAAAAAAAAAAAAGAATTCGTAAAAGGTTCTTATGGGTAGTTAAAAGTTCTGTGTTTCTACTTATAAACTCTAAAAGTCTCCCCACAGAGAAAAAGGTAAATGTAAAGGTAAATATCCGCTTTAACGGTTTCGATAAAACCTTTTTTTTTTTTTTTTTTTTTTTTAATAAAACTATATTTATGTTATAAATAAAAATCTCATCTCACCTCATTTGCCAAACTGCTCAATCCTATTAGGGTCACATGGAGGCTGGAGCTCATCCTAAATAACAGTGGGTGAATTCATGATACACCCCGTGCTCCCCAAACCAGACCACTGCAGGGCCAACACACACACACACAACCATTCACACTCACACCTAGGGGCAAGCTGGAACAGCCAATTAGTCTTATGTGCATGTCTTTGAACTGTGGGAGAAAACCAGATTACCGAAAGGAAACCCATGCAAACACGGGGAGAACATGCAAAGGCATGCTAACCACTACGCCATCGTGCCACTCTAATTGTTTTAAACTTTCAACTTCTTTGGTCTATCATATGTTAATGACATATTTAAATATAAACGTGCATAAATTACCCATGACAGAGGCGGGTCAGGTGAGCTCGGTGCCCCGAGCTGCTATTGGTGTCTGGTTAGCTTATTCACTCACTGTTCAGTACATACTGCATGGAAATGTAAGTAAACCACACCCAGTATAGGTGTTTTAGTATATACTACATAAAATAGGGGAACAAAAAAGATTTTTGTGGTTTATTTTTTTATTTTAAAGCATGATAATGATGCCCCAAGTCACCATGAAAAATCTCATTTTTGTTTGCTTTTTATTATGTTTCCATGTAGTGGATACTTTAACTCTTTCATTACACAGCTCCACACCTGCTTGAGTGTGCCCTCAAAGCTCACCTGTGCCCAAAATTATTTAAAAATGTAACAATACATACTTTTATACCTATGTCTCCATGCATGTATTAAATACTAAGTCAATTATATGCCTCAGGATTGGTGGAGGTTTGTTACATATACAGAGGGAGCGAACCAATCGGATTGCACCTTTCTCATGTAGTATGTACTAAATGCATTAAACATGCCTCTATATATCTTATCAGACTTTACAAGTAAACCCATCCCTAAGTGGGAAACACCATCAGACAATATTCTTTTAAGAAAAGTCTAAAGTCAAGAATCATTAACCCTTAGTGTGCTGATATCAGTGATTATTTCATGAAATATTTTGATGGGAAGTATAAAGTGATTACTTTTAAGTTGGAATGACTCTGTTGTGAATGAATAAATTTTGGTGAATAAAATTATGGTGAAATCTCTGTACAGACAGACAATCTAGTTTTGTATTTGTTTTTATATGACGTATGAAAGCAGCACATGAAGCGACAGTTCTTAAGTTTTCCACGAAAACGCTTATGGAGCAGGTTATTTCTATAAATATTTCACCAGGTGAATGTTAAACAAATATTTAGGAAACTTAAAAAAAAAAAAAAAAAAAATCTATACTTAAAATAAAGTCTCCAACAGTGCACTATGTCAGTGTCACATTCTGAATAAACACAGTTCAAGGTACGTTTTCTTCTCCAGGGAATTTAGATATCCTTCAGCATAACCCAGTACAGGATCCCAAAGCTGTCTGAGAACATGAGAACTTAAACACACTGATTAAAAGTCAGACGAAAATTTAAACTACTTCTAGTTCTATCGACAACAAAAGAAACGAGCAAAAATAATAATAATAATAGAAAATAGCGTGGGTTTCCTCCGGGTACTCCGGTTTCCTCCCACACTCCAAAAACATGCACATTAGGCTAATTGGCTGTTCCAAATCACCCCTAGGTGTGAGTGTGAGTGC
>JAQMYF010000013.1:4399904-4414053 GCA_030014195.1 Neosilurus mollespiculum | reverse complement strand
AAGACTTTATGGAGGGGTTCAGTTTTTCCCTCATCGGTTCAAGACGTCGGTGAGAAATGAACCCGGCACTGGATGGAAATAAATGTTACATTGCTGAAGTTTGTTGGAACAGTGGCATGACGAATACGTGCTGTAAGCGAAGATAAAGGCGGAACAACAACGTATTCGTTTGTGCAACTTTTTTTATCCAGGTGGTGTATATATAGGGTTACGGCATTTGGCAGAAGCCCTTATCCAGAGCGACTTCAGTCACTATCACTGAATACATTCTGATACTGGTTCAGTAGGCTAAGTGTATGTATGTATGTATATATATACTCTGTACTCTCTGAACTCCCCGATAGATGAAGCCGACCCTAAAGCTTTGTGTGTCATTTTAATAAAGTAAACAAGAACTGAGTCATGCAGCATGCAGCAAAACATTTCGCGAGTAAATGTATGATGGCATTTATATATAAATATCCAAAAAAGTATAAACAATACTTGTATATAAGTTCACAAATAATTAGATTAATGCATATAATATCTTATAAATGCATTATAACATAATATGAGCATGTTCATAGGTAATTACACATTAAACATTATCTTCAAGGAAAGTTTACCATTGCTTCTTTCAAAGTTTTATATATATCTTCTAATACTCATCTCCCAAAAGTTAAGGCTGTGTCTTCGATTATGACACTAAATCGCGTGGAATAGTGTCCCTTGGCAAGTGAAACCTGTTGGTAGGTGGGATTTGTTTTCCGGGTTTACCCCGCATGATCTACCATGTTCTGAGTTGGTAACGGGGACCACGAGAAAAAGGACACACGGTCGAACTTCACCATGAAGGTGTTGGATATGGGAAAACAAGGCTAGGATGCCTATTGGCCAGTTGGAAAGGTGGCACTCCTGTAGTGATCCCTAACCCCTAACTATTTAATCTATAAGCTATACTGTGTATACACAAACAGCTATAAAGTACAAGGTATTTTCATTAAAGAAAAAATAATAATAATAATGTGCAACACGATATGAACCACCTCACAGTTACTTGTACAGTAGATTTGACTTTCAAGAAATGTTTAATGTCACTATATTTTCATAAATAACTATAATAAGGTGGGTGGGGCGGTGCTTAGCACGTCCGTCTCACAGCAAGTAGGCCTGGGTTTGATTCCCAGGCTTGGGCGTTTCTGTGTGTAGTTTGCATGTTTCATCTGGGTACTCCGGTTTCCTCCCACAGTCCAAAAACATGATGAGTAGGATATTTGGCTGTTCCAAATTAGCCTAGGTGTGAGTGTGAATGGTTGTGTATGTGTTGCCCTGTGATGGTCTGCCGAGCTGTCCAGGGTGTATCCTCCCTCAAGTCAAGTCAAGTCAAGTCAGTTTTATTTGTATGGCGCTTTTTACAATTGACATTGTCACAAAGCAGCTTTACATAGTAAAATTAAATTAGGGAGGAATCTAAAAAATTCTCTACAACCCCCTACACATCCCTAATGAGCAAGCCCTGTGATGGTCTGCCGAGCTGTCCAGGGTGTATCCTCCCTCACCCCCAGAGACATAATGGTGCAGTGGTTAGCACGTCCACCTCACAGTAAGAATGTCATGGGTTCAAGTCCTTGGCTCGGCTCGGGCGTTTCTGTGTGAGGTTTGTTCTCCCATTGCTTATACGGGTTTCATCCGGGTACATCGGTTTCCTTCCACGGTCCAAAGACATGCACATCAGGCAAATTGGCTGCTCCAAATCACCCCTAGGTGAGAGTGTGAATGGTTGTGTGTGTAGCCCTGTGGTAGTCTGGCGAGCTGTTCAGGGTGTACCATGCCTTGGCTGAAATAGGCTTCAGCCCTCCAAGCAACCCTAATAGGATTAAGGGGTTTGGCAAATTCGCGAGTGTGAATGATTTATACCATAAAGATATTGCTCGTTGTTTATACGAACTGTGACTTTCATAGCAAGGTTTAAAGTGTTACTGCTTTCTCTTTCTAGCTTCCAGGCTGTAACAAAACATTGTTGCTCAGCCGTACAAGAACTTAAGGGTCTGCGTCCGAGTAAACGTGGGGCCGTTTGGAATCAGCGTGTGCCGGGGACTTGCGCAGCAGCTGGTGTAGTTTGTAATCTGATCACAGGACCACACAAAGCCAGTGCGGTTATACACTTCAACCAACATTGAACTTGTCGTCACTGCGCCCTTTCCAGAATTATTCAGGAGACTAATCAGACCCTGAAGAGGGGGTGGAGCTTGGACAAGTTGGACCTTGTAATAGGCTTCATCAGATGTCCATTTGGAATACAACGAGCATCACAGTGATGATTAACGACTGCTGGACCCAATCACACTCCACCTACATTGAGGTTGAGTTCATTTTAAAATATTATTAATCACTCGTTCATTTATCGAACTGCAGAATCCTGCCAGGTTCACGAGGAGGCTGGAGCCTATCTCAGCCAACACCGGACAAAGCCGGTGTACACCCTGAACAGATCGCCATACCACCGTAGGGCTAACACACACTACCATTCACACTCACACCTAGGGGTAATTTGGGACAGCCAGGTAGCCAAATGTGCATGTCTTTGGACTGTGGGAGGAAACAAAAGTACTCGGAGAAAACCCATACAAGCATGGGAAGAACACATGGACATGCTCAAACTCAGGACCTTCTTGCTGTGAGGCAGACGTGCTAACCACTACACCACCGTGCCCCCCAAAAATATTTTAAAGTGTGCAGGCTGACAGCATGTCCTCAAGCTTCATTGAGAATGATATATGTTAATGAAGAAGAAGAAATAGAACATTGTTATTGGTACCACCCCAAAGTTGATTATTTTCCAAAAACAGCACATCCCACAGTCTTTTATTCCTCTTCTACCACTTTAAAAATCCATGCCATACTTTTTAATCACTCGTTCCCTTCCTACTCACACTACTTTCTCTGTTGAAGTTAAAATAAATAAACAAACAAATAAATAAATAATAAAAATTGCACCTTGTCATATTATCAGGAAGCCAAAAATCATAAACTACTCTGTCCTGAATTCTTACACTGTGTTGGAAAAGTCCTGACTGGAACTGAGCAAAAACATTAAATCCGAAAATGTAAAATTTAACAGTGGAGACTCCTTCCAAAAATACCAATAATATATTCATCTCACAGAAATCTTCCTTTGTATTCTGTCTTAACAAAAACTGTTTTAGTCTAATACAGACTAAAATGAGATGTTTATATTTTATATTTCCATATCTTAACCATGACAAAGACTGTTCAGGTGAGCTGTGCAACTCGAGACGATCTAATCGAATTCGATGACGAGATTAGTCAACATACTACACAAATGCGAAAGAAAACCGGCTCTGTTAAAGTGTGTTTGAAGAGTAATTCAAAATTATAGTATATACTACAAGGAAATACAAGAACAAACTAACTAAAATGAGATGTTTGTTTTTTTTATTTTTCCATTTAAAAGCACAAGCATGAAGACAATGCCTGCTAAACTAACCATGACAAACTATAAGGTAGTGTAGGTCTGTTGGGCTTTTATACCCGAGCCTAGTGGTTCATCAGTGCTTATCCCTGGTTTCTGTAGCATGAAGCGACTAGGAGTTCAACTCCTCTTGGATGGAAGGCTAGTCCATCGCAGGTTACCTTCCCAGTAATTTATTACTGGTCCCCTTTACACTGCTGGGTGGACAGAGGAACACTTGTAGTTAAGATCTTGTCCAGGGGTCTTAGAACGGTGGGGGTCTAACAGGGATTCGAACCCATGACCTCCTGATCATGAGCCCAGCACCGTAACCACTACACCACCAGCCCCAAACAAACTATAAGTGTCTTTTAAGCATTATCCATTAGAAGATTAAATAATAGATAGCATACATCATACCTAGTGGGTAGGGGTGGCACAGTGGTTAAGGTTCTGGGTTGCTAATCTGAAGGTTGTTAGTTCAGGCTCCAGTATCACCAAGCTGCCACTGTTGGGCCCTTGAGCAAGGCCCTTAACCCTCAATTGCTCAGTTGTATATTTAAAAAAATGTTACTATGAATAAGGATGTCTGCCAGATTTATGTAAATTTAAATGTTATAATGCCTAAGATAAGCTCATAAATAACTTGGGTTACATTCACACTTGTTAAAGAATGAGTATAGAATATTGTTTGACAGGTGAATGCATAGTGCATTATTATACCTGTTTATAACAATGTTATAAACAAATGTAGCTCTGCATAAGAAGTTTGGGTAGCTGGTAATAAATAAATAGGGTTACTTGGTATCTAATGAGTATAAAATATGGCTTGACAGCATGTATTATAATGCATCATAAAATATCATGCCTGTTCATAAGGACACTGTAATCCACTATAACAGAGTATAACATGCCTGTGTAGATTGTGCATAATTAGATTGTATTACATGCAGAACACTGCATATGAAGAATAGGTACACAATTTGACTTCCCAGGTTATGTTATAATCCATTATGACAACCGTTCATAAGGATGTTATAAATAATTATATCCTTAAATGATAAGCATGAACTACTTAATCCTTTTAAGGTCACAGGGAGGTAGGCAACTACTCAGCCAACACTGGGAGAAGGTGAGGTACACCCCGAACAGCTCACCAGACCATTGCAGGGCCACATACAAAACAGTTGATAAATAATAAGTATAGGGTATGACGTCTAGGGACTGGTCATTCATTAGAAATCTCACGTCTCTCTTTGCCGTAACTTAAGGAGAGTAAATGGCCAGCAAAAACCAGGTCAGTTGCATAAAAGCATCTCTTTTTGAGACTCTGCCCCAAGAAAAACGCCTCATTCTCCATCCATGCGCACTTGAGCCTGTTTTCTCAAGCTTTCAAAGTAGTAAAGCCATAATTAATAAAAAGGGTTGATCCAAGTCACTGTCTGGTGATTAAAGCTACTTATTCTTTGTTGCTGTAGCATGGATGCAAAACAAACACTAAGACTGACTCAGACTGTAACGCGCTCTCTTCATAATGGCGGATGTGTGAATTTGCCGTGAAGCCATGCAAAAATCCCGTGAGCAGACTGTGCATGCGTGTCTGGTGACCTCATTCCTTTAAGTTATAGAGCATTATGATTCCCATTTATAAGTGAGACTTTATTTATTATAAGACTGTATTGAGACTCTATTTGTGTACAAAGTAATATATTGACTTTTAATGACTTTGGTCAATGGGATGGTTCTACAAATCAATGCGTGAGCACAACACGGACACAGGACAACCATCCAAGTCATATTCTATGACTCTGGTCCATGGGATGGTTTTACATATTGATGTGTGGCCACAACACTGACACGAGATAACCATCCAAGCCATTTTCTATGGCTATGTTCAATGAGATGGTTCTACATGGCAACGTGTGGACACAGCATGGACACGGGACAACCATCCATGCCATATTTCATGATTATGGTGCTTTTAAGCAACAGATCTGTCCTATAAATACTCGATTCAGATCATAACAGTAGAGGCTCCTTCCAGAAAGTACTAAATAACAATTTTATGTGAAGTATTTGTGTAAATTGTTGCTATAGAAACAAGCTTGTCACATCATTGATAAACCACAATATGAGATGTCCTCTATCCTGAGGACCTACTTGGCCACAGTTTGTATTATAGAAAAGAATGGGCACCTTCTGACAGAATCCAGAAGGTTTCTAAACGGCACAAAGGGAAAGTTAGTAGAATAAAAGGAAATAAATAAAGATATGCAGTCAATTCCAGACATCTCAGCATCACCTTCATTTACTACTTACTGTGTTTACAAACCAAAATGTTTATCATAAATTTACCCAGAATCCTTCAGTTGTTTATCTGCCTGGAGTCGTATGCCTTTTATCCGCTTCCGAAAAGCAGCTGAGCTTCAGTGTTACAGAAAAGAGGATTATATAAGACGTTATGTAAATGATGGTGTCTGTTGCCCGCTAGCACAGCGCTAAATCTACACATCAGCAGCAAAAAAATAAATAAAATAAATAAAAATATCCTGACACAGACAACAATCTATCATCTCCGCTTTCAGTCGTCTACTCGTCTGAAGGTCAGGATAATGCCTTTACTTCTTCCGCTTCATTAGCTTCGAGGCATTTCCATCAAAATATTAAAGCTTGGAATTAGTTTATCTGATGCCTATACCTGAAATCATATTCCATATTAATAATGGAAAAAAAAAAAACTAATTAAATAAAATGTCATTTGCAGTAACAGTAAAACATCATAAAAATAGTGATCAGGCGATCAGCTTATTTATTTATTTATTTATTTGCTTGTTTTTCAGGATTTACAGTCTGTTACAGCATCCATAACATAATTATGACATCATTATAACACCTGGTACAAGCTGATGAAATGAATAATAATGTTGATTAAAAAAAAAAAAAAAAAACAGTTTATACTATGAGTTTTTGTACTAACATTAATTTTAGCTTAATTTCTTATTTATGTTCTCCCTGTGCTTGCGTGGGTTTCCTCTGAGTACTCTGGTTTCCTCTAACAGTCTAAAGACATGCACAGTAGGCTAACTGGCGGTTCCAGATTGCCCCTAGGTGTGAGTGTTAATGGTTGCATGTGTTTCGGCACTGCAAAGCTGTTCAGGGTGTACCCCGCCTTCGCCCAGTTAAGGCTGAGATAGGCACCAGCCTTCCCGTGACCGTAATAAGATTAATTAGTTCGGCGAATGAGTGAATGAGTGAATGAGTGAGTGAGTACTTTTACATTTTTTCAAATGTAAACTTGAAATGTAAGCGGCATGTTGGGGTGGTGGTTAGCACGTCCGCCTCACAGCAAGAAGGTCCTGGGATCAAGTCCCAGGCTCGGCAAGAGCGTTTCGGTATGGAGTTTGCATGCACTCACAGTACTTGCGTGGGTTTCCTCTGGGTACTCCGGTTTCCTCCCACAGTCCAAAGACATGTGCATTAGCCTAACTGGCTGTTCCAGATTGCCCCTAGGTGTAAGTGTGAGTGTGAATGGTTGTGTGCCTTCGCCCAGTGTCGGCTGAGATAGGCTCCAGCCTCCCTGCGACCCTAATAGTAGGACTAAGCGGTTTGGCAAATGACTGAATGATTTAACTGGATATTATGGGGAAATTAAATCACGTTTTCAGTACCGTAAGTGAAAGTAAATCATGAACTGGCTGTTGGTAACATGCTCATCACCGGACTTGAATTTTTCAAAGAAATCAAACAATATTCATTATTTTTCTTTGCAACCGCACGGTGTTCTGCTCCTCACTTTTAAACTTCCACTGTCACTCAGAGGTGTTAAAATATTGGGTGCACGTGTAATATTGAGCTGTTATATCAGCTTTAACTGGAGGTCCAGGAGGGAGTATGAAAATGTGTTGATGTCAGCACATCACTACAGGCTGTTCTATTATCGACTGCCGCAGGACGTCTAGACAGCCGAACAAAGGATATGGGGTCAGTCACGATTTTAAGCTCGTCATCAGAGAAGAGTAAAGATTGTATTTAAGAGCATCCGCGGTTTTACAGTGTGCTTTTCCTTCAGAGAGAAACAGATAAACAAATAAATGAATAACTGCAGGCGCCACGGTGGTACAGTGGTTAGCACGTCCGCATCACAGCAAGGAGGTCCTGGACTCGGCGAGGGCATTTCTGCGGATGTTCTCCCTGTGTTTGCTTGGGTGGGTTTCCTAACACAGTGCAGAAACATGCACATTAGGCTAATTAGCTGTTCCAAATTGCCCCTAGGTGTGAGTGTGAATAAGCGTGGGTATGTTGGCACGGCAATGGTCTGGCGAGCTGTACGATGAGTGCCCCGCCTTCGCCTGGTGTTTGCTGGCTCCAGCCTCCCCCCGGCCCAAATAGGAGTAAGTGGTTCGGCAAATGAATGAATGAATGAATGAATGAATGAATGAATAAATAAATAATTACAACAGAAATTGACCATGCCTTGGTTTTAACCCTTGCAATACCGTCACGCCCAAATATGGTGATCTATTAGCCTCATAATTTTCAAATTACTTTGAAAGGGAAGATGTGTTTAAATAGGTGAAATCAAATCACCCGATTCCTCCAAAGCTAAAATCCATTGTGTTTACCCCTGCGTCTTTCTCTTCTGTCTTTTTTTTTTTTTTTTTTTTCGCTCGACAGATCAAAGCGTTCGGACTTTTTAACATAACTTTGAATAAGCTTTTAGGTTAACTAGGCGGCACAATTTAGATCTCTTCCTTCATGGATCTGTTAGCTGATATTTTAGGTCCTTTTGTTGTCTGTGAAGTCGATGAATACGACAGGACTTTGAAAAAAAAAAAAAAAAAAGAAAGGAAGGGAAGAAAAAATGAAAGAAAGGGCATTGTGATTCCACAAAGCGTTCCCTCAATAACCACAGGGCTAATCTCCTTGCCTGATTCGGTATTAATAACCCTTTAATTAAAGCCGAGAGCGACGCTGAACAAGGACTAAGCCGCTGCATGCTTGGGAGTACGAGAGGAATCAATATGAGGCATGGCAGTAGGACGTGGAAAAGAAAGAGACAAAAATGTTTGCTTCGAACCGATCAAAGCAAACACATCAATATTTAAGCCTCCCTTCAGCACTAATAGCTACAAAACATACTCCATTATTCATCCCTGTTAAATAAATAATAAATAAAATAAACCACTGCTACATAAAGCGTGACACTTTGCGTAAAAAAAAGTTTTGTGCTATCTTGCGAAACCGACGTAACCCGGATAACTAAGTACTCGTCCCCAAATAAACATCAAAAGTCAGTAGAAACAGGAAACGTACAGGATGTGTACCGAAGCTGCGGCCAGGCTTTTAAAAGAGTCGATTCGAGTCGAGCTTCTCGTCTCTCCTCAGCCTGTGTTTGGCATGCAGGGGTCGTGACCTGGTCACGAATCGCTTCAATCAGCTCCCGGCTCGGACGAAAAAAGGGGAGGAGACGGGAGGTTTGGGTAACGGCGAAGGCTTTTGATCTCGCATGGGCAGTCAAGCAGCTCGCGGAAGAGATTCCTCGCGTTGGTGGAACAGGTTCGCCTCGGTGGGGGGAGGAGCCCAGAGCAGGTCAAGAGCACCGATTCATTTTTCCTCTTCACTGAATCTACACTCCCGTCCCACCCACCCCCAAAGCTCTTCGCACTCCTGGAGATCAGCAGCTGCGCGGATAAGAACTGGGCTCGGCTAGGAACAACCGAGTCCCTCACAAACTGCATGCTCGTGGTTTAATCTGACTTAACCACGATATCATAAACTGAATATGCGTACTGTATGTGTGTGTGTGTGCAATTTTATACCATAAAAGTTCATGTTCATGTTCCTGCCTATAATTAGACAGAGTTTAGTATCCAATTTACTCCAAATAACCACTTTCTATCCCCCCCCCCCCACACACACACACACACAATTTTCACTGTATAATCATCTCACAAACCGCAACATAATTTCACAGCAGTGATAAAATACAGAACTTAATGACTTATTTTTAAAAAAAAAACAAAATAAATCATAAAATAAATAATTATAACAATGCAGTTTGCATAAAATGCATGTTCTGGATATTGTATCATAATTGGACCTATTTTATTTTATTCTATTTATAATAATTGTACATTAAAGTTGATAGAGCTGTGATATTCCTGTGCCTTTGTATGCTTGTAAAACACACCAAATGAAATTCCTTCATTCATTCATTTTCGTTTAAGCCGCTTAATCCTAATTAGGGTCATGGGGAGGCTGGCGCCCGTCTGAGCCGACTCTGACGAAGGCGGGGTACACCCTGGACGGCTCGCCAGGTCATCGCAGGACCAACACACATACAACCATTCACACTCACACCTAAGGGCGATTTGGAACAGCCAGTTAGCCTACTGTGCATGTTTTTGGACTAGGGAGGAAACCAGAGTACCTGCAGGAAACCCACGCAAGCACGGGTAAAAGCACATGAAAACTCCACTGCGCCATCGTGCCGCCCCAAAAATTTAATTTCATATATGTATGTACTAACAGCTGCGATGGTCTGGCGAGCTGTCTAGGGTGCATTCTGCCCTTGCCCAGAGTCGGCTGAGATGGGCGCCAGCCTCCCCCAACGACCCTAATTAGGATTAGGCGGTATATACTAACAGCAGTAGCTGCTTTGCTGGATAAAAAAGTAAGAAGTAATTGGAAAGCTTATAGCAATACGCTTAAATATACATCATTCAACACTTTGGGCAGGATCGAGCAGCGGGTGCATTGTGCGCTGAATGTCTTTAACAGCTGATGAATATTAATGATGGTTTTCTCCAAGTGAATAGAGTTGATTTGATGTCAAATAAATGGTATAACATGGCATAATATAAGAGGTCTTATAGGCTTTTCTCGCGGTTGAATAATCTGTATGAAA
Source organism: Neosilurus mollespiculum (assembly GCA_030014195.1). NCBI lineage: Eukaryota > Metazoa > Chordata > Actinopteri > Siluriformes > Plotosidae > Neosilurus > Neosilurus mollespiculum. The sequence goes on along the minus strand of JAQMYF010000013.1, from coordinate 4,403,695 downwards.
ATACAAATGAAAGAAGACCATCACAGAAGCACAGTTAGTAAGAACATGGGCAACTAAAATTAAGGCACTCCACATTTATATAGCTAACAAGAAAAGGGTGGAGCCTGCCCAAAGAGTCCAATGAGATATATATATATAATTCCATACAATTCCACCTACTGCCACTAGATGTCACCATTATCTTCATCTACAAGACTAGTGTAAAAGCAAGTGCGTGTGACATGCAGTGCTGCCACCCGCCTCTTTACAAACTGCTGCGCATTTGGAGGCGGCCTCACAAACGCGGACAGAAAGCGCAATCCGCCCCTTTTTGTAGGAAATAAGCTCACAGACACTAACGATTGGCTGGTGAACGCTGTGAGTGACAGGGCAGCATATGCCCTCCCTCCCTCCCTCCCTCCTATGAGAGCTCGACCAGTTTGCTCCCAAGGACTCCCAGTCGCGGATGGCTGCCGCATCAACCCGTATTCAAACTTTCGATCTCCAGGTTCATCTTGTCGATGTGCTGCTCGGGAGCCATAAATAGATACGCATATACATAACAGCCAGGTCGATGGAGATCCCTCACAGCAGCACTCCGACTCACTTCAAGTTTAAGAGCAAGATGTTTATTGCGGATCAATCTGCGGTTGAACTTAACCAGCGTTAGATTGGATAAAAACTTGGGATTCCTCTTGCTACAGGCAACACAGTGATTGTACAATTCATCACCAAAGGCAAGGAATCAACAGCAGGTCGACCTGGGCTCTCTGACAGGTGTCTTCGGACTGTCATGCGGACAGTTAAAAACAATCCACTGATGTTTGCAGAGAAACTTGAAGTGAGACGGAGTGCTGACGTGAGGGATCTCCATCGACCTGACTATTAAGTATAGGCGTATCTATTTATGGTTCCCGAGTGCCGCATTGATAAGATGCATGACTATGAACCTGTAGATCGAAAGTTTGAATCCAGGTTGATCCTGCAGCCATCCGCAACTGGGAATCCATGGGAGCTAATTGGCCGAGCTCTCACGGGAGGGAGGGAGGGATGGATGGCATACACTGCCCTGTCACTCACAGCGATCACCAGCCAATCTATAGGTGTGTGATGAAGAAAAAAAGTGCTGCATCATATATTTTAAATGCAGCTTATCATATTTTAGACCAACTAGAACAGTTGGCGAGGCCAATGGCCAAGACCGAGTACAAATACTGTAAAGTTCAAGACAGTTGAGAAAGTTGAGTATTCAAGAGACATGAATACCTCAGCCATGTGTAGGAGGAGCTCCGAGGGAACCCCTCCCCCATTCCCCTTGACCCCCTAATCTATAACCTAAATGAATCTTTGCTAATGCCCACTATTGTGACAAAGCCCCCAAGTGCATTTCTCACGTTTGCTGCATGAACCAGCAGTGTACCACCTTCAGACCGAAAGCGCTATCTACCCTCTTCCACATACATGGGTGCACGGACTGACAAATGATGGACAGGGAAGTGAAAGTATGCCCCTCCCATCCAGCTATGGCATGATTGGGATTCAAACCTGCAACTCGTGGCTCTTATGTTCCGTAGATTTCCAGTTTTCCATCTTTTCTGATTTTCAGTGCAGCCTCAGACTTTTGGACGCCACTCCGGTATGTATGGGTACCTGTTGCCCTCCTCTAAAAATAGTCCTGAGCTGCCTGAGAAAAATCCGACATCCGGCGAGCTGAAAGCGTGCAGTCTCACTTCACTGTAACCCAATGCACAAACGAGCACGGAAACCCCATGTACTGTTGATACTCACGCCACACACGGGTTATTTCAACCGAACGTTACTGTTCTATTCCCGCTGTCTCCTGGCGCTACATGCTTCCCAGCTCTGGGTATTGACAGTGCATTAAGTGGCTGAAAGTAATGGGATGCGATTTGGGCGAGCTCCAGGACCAGGCACTTTCAGAGAGGTGAAATGAGGACAATGCGAGTCATTCCTCAGAGCTCTGTTTACATTCATGCCACACCTGCTTCCTCCACTGAGCTTGGGATAGCACACACACACACACACACACACACACACACACACACACACACATACACACACACACACACACACACACACACGGACACACAAACACACACACACACACACACACACACACACACGGACACACAAACACACACACACACGGACACACAAACACATGCACGTTGGTCTTACCATCCTTGTCAGGACCTTTCATTTCTTTTATTGATTTTTTTGCTTTCATCATCATCATAATTATTATTATTATTATCATCATTACTACTACTACTATTATTATTATTATTATTATTATCATTATTATTATTGTTGTTGTTATTATTATTATTATTATCATTGTTATTAATGTTGGTATTATTATTATTATTATTATTCGTTATTATTATTATTACTGTTATTATTATTATTATTATTGTTATTATTGTTGTTGTTATTATCATCATTATTATTAATATATTTTCTGAAACATTTGCATGAGGACCAGCAAAATCCTCACACTGATGTAAAAGGTCTGATATTCTTATCCTTGAGGGGACTTTGGGTCCTACCAAGATATAAAAACCTACACACAATAACACATAGTCGCACACACTCACACACACTCCCTCTCCGGACCCATAAGACACGGCAGGGGTGTGGTATTTTTCTCTTTTCTTTCTCATTTCTGCAAGCGAGGCGAGCTTTTGTAAGGCTCATATGAGACCCTGTTTAAACCCAAACATAAAGCTCTGGGGGGGAAAAATAAATAACACACTGAACTTATATGATCCAGTTGACAGATAAGGAGAATTTGTAATTTTCCATTGCAAATGGGCCTAAACCATGCCTCAGTGCATAATGTCAAACATATCAGCACCACACACACACACACACACACACACACACACAATGTGTGTATGCTATTCATGCATTATGTATATATATATGTAATGCACCCTTTCTTCACCCAGCGTCGGCTGAGATAGGCTCCACCCTCCCCGTGACCCTAAAAGTAAGATTAAGCAGCTTGGCAAATGAGTGAGAGATCTTTTGCAGCTTTGTGATCAATCCCTTTCTAAGTAACACACTTCCGGGTAGAAGGTTCTGGTGTTCTTCATCATCATCATCATCTTAGAACAGAGGGACGGAATCTTTTCCTCTCGATAACAGAACTTTACTGCCATCTAGAGACAAAAATAATAATTATAATAATAATACCTTCAGGAAGTATGTAAAGCTCTGCAAATGGGTGTCACAGGGTGGTACCGCCCCTCTCTGGACTTCATCACAGGCTGTCTGGGTCATGTGACCCACTGGCAGGACATTGTGACCGAGATAAAGGAACAGAGAAACATTTTGAAAGTTAATGTTGAAAGTTAATGAGTCTTGTTTTTATTTTTATTTTTATTTTTATCTCTATAATTCTCAGCCTGATTGTACTTTCTTCCTCCGCTATAGAACCCTGCGTTATATCACAATCACTCACTCTTACTCATTTCCCAAACCATTTAATCCTGCCAGGATTACGTGGAAGTTGGAGCCCATCTCAGCCGACAGTGGACAAAGGTTTGGTACACCCTGAACAGCTCACCAGACCATCACACAGCCAAAACTGACAGCTCGGGGCAATTTGGAACAGACAATTAGCCTCATGTGCATGTATTTAGAATATGGGAGAAAAGTCATGCAGGACATGCAAACACACACAAACACCAGGAGCCCAGGACTCAAACCCAGGACCTTTTTGCTGTGAGGGGGACATGCTAACCACTACACCTCAGTGCCACTCAAGCTCAATCACATGAACACAC
>JAQMYF010000013.1:4352544-4370044 GCA_030014195.1 Neosilurus mollespiculum | reverse complement strand
TGCTAAATTGCAGAGTTATACGTTTACAATGGAGAAATTATTTCTCATCAGCATCCTCTAAATAAGTCTATATCTCATACAAGTCACACATGACATTTACACACACGCCTTGCCATTGTCTCTGCACTCCACTGTTCTCTGTAAACACTTAACAGACCACTTTTTCCCCCCCTTTGTATCAACAACTCTATTTATAGCAGCAATTCCAGTCTATGTGGTGAAATTCAAACACAAACACACCACAGAAGTTCTGATTTAGTGATCACCTGAACCGAATTTCATTTAACAAAGAGAAGCATAAATATCACTGCTGTGCTCATCAGCCTGGATGGCAAAAAACAGTGCTAGTACGGTACTATCTTTAATTTAATTGCAATACAAAAAAATAGAAATTAGAAGATGAATTGAAGAAGGTGGGGTTACCGCATTAAAATTAGAAATGAATAGAAAAATCTATTCATCATGAAGGAAAAAGAGTTTTAATTAATGAAATGAAGAGTTCAGTGCTGGCTTTACTGGCAGAGGGATACAGTGAGAGTCAGAGTTCTTCCATCCTCAATATTTTAATAACAAGATCAAGTAACAGACATTGGGGCCAACAAAGCCAACACAGACTAACGGAAGGCAAAACATGACTCTGCACTGATTAGAATGATCATCCATGCCTTCTTCAGTGTGACTCAACAACTGTTGGATGACATCAAGTGACCTACGATAAGAATGACAAATGGTAGCTGGGGTTAAGTCACTGCAAGCATGGTTCGAAACAGATGCAGGGTTGAAGTAATGCAACAGTAGAAAAAAAGCCAGTCATCAAAGAAAAGCAAATAAAAGCCAGACTGTTGTTTGCTAAAGATCATAAGGATTACTAGGAACTATCGAGGACTGGAGTGAGGTCAAAGTCCATAATTCAGCCTTTCCCATCACCTGGTCATCTAATGGTTAGACAAACATGGTGTTGAGTGTGTGGAGTTTGCATGTTCCTTCCGATGCTTGTGTGGGTTTCCTCTGGGTAGTCCGTTTTTTCCCCCCACAGTCCAAAGACATGTTTGAAAGAATGGCTGTTCCAAATCGCCCCTAGGTGTAGATGTTAGTGTGAATGGTTGTGTGGGTGTGTTGGCAACGGACTGGCAAGCTGTCCAGGGTGTACCGCGTCTTCGCCAAGTGTCGGCTGAGATAGGCTTCAGCTTCCCTACGACCCCAGTAGAAAAAAGCAGTTGGATGAATGAATAAAATTGGGTCTATTAAAATGAACACATACATCTTTATTCTGTTTTAAAGGTGTGCAAACTTTTGCACTTATCACTGATGAATTATCGTTCAATGATATAATAGAAAATAAGAAAAAAACAAGTTTTACTTTGTGCATTTTGGAACTTTATTCAAAATCTGTGCAAGTAAACACCAAAATTAATACATTTAAAAATGATATCACAATAATATTCAATATGCCGCAGTCCAAACATTAATTTTTTTTTTGTTTATAACCAAGTTTGTTGTTTATAACCAAGTTAAATCCTCAAAGCATTAAAGTAATCCATAATTGCACTGTTGCTGTACATAACTTGATTGTATTACCGGTTTGGTTTTCCTCTTGTAAAAAAGAAAATAGAATAAAAACCAAAATAAATATATATTTGTTATATGCACATCTCTTTCAAAAGTTCAGATGTTTTACTCCGCAGTCTATTTCATAGAATAAACAGACAATATTTTATTATTATTTTTTTTTTTTCAAATCAGGCTTCATGACAAAATAGTTATGCTTAAGACTTGAATTCCTCCATGAGCAGTAATACGTAGGAACCTTCTCATGCATCTGCATGCAACAGGCAGCTGTGGACTGTTGAATATCTGACATAACACAACATCGTTGCAGAACAGATTATTATCATCATTTTACCAAGAGACACATGCAAAAAAGTAGGGCCAAACAAACGAACAAACAAACAAAAAAAAGCACAACCCTTTTTTAACTACGTACATATTTACAGAGCCGTGCTAGCCGTGCGAACTCTTTAGGAAATTCCAAAACTAAAAGGCTTCTCTTTTTTTCAGTCATATAAAATAGCCATTTTCGTAAAGATAAAGATCACGGTATGTACATAAATATAGTTTATAACAAGACTTTCAGATTAAGGGCCAAAAATAATGTCATATTCCCGTTCGTAAAATGTAAGACCATTATCATATACATATTTTCATACATGTATGTTGGGAATGACAATTGTAGCACAGTACTCCCGTAAAACACGACCATTCACCAAAACATCACATCACTAGAACACTCTCTGCATCTCCGGCAAGCTTGATTTGTCTTGTTTTAATGCATCTTTATTGCATAATGCTAGACAGTTATGGCACATGCTGATGCCGATACCTATTCAGATAATCAGATTACATCTTCTTCTTTAGCTGAGCAACATGTCAAATCATGTAACATTTTTACACCCCCATCATCATACAGGGTATTGCAGAAATCTCTATTCCTGGTGCTTGGCTTGGTGCAATGAAATGCAAAGTTATTTGTAAAGCACTTCACAAAATAGTAAAAATCAATCAAATGAATGAATAAAAAGCCACCAATACCAAATAATACAAACCACATATCATGCACATACGATATCATGTTTTTATACTGATGAACTGATGAAAAACATGGGCTACATAAACAACTGTGTACTTTTTGTGCAGCAGATCCCGAAGAAAATGTATTATTTGCTTGGGGAAGTTGCCGGAAAAAAAATCAATGACGTAACTTGTACTACTGCAGCATAACTGACTATCAAAACTATCAAAATTTAACAGTGGAGGAATTTTGATTAGGAAATGTCGATATAGTTATCAGGAGAATGTCACAAACATTTCAGAATTTAACAACAGGTTTAAAAATTCAAATCAGAGTACAATGATTTTCGTTGTTGGTGAAGTTGAAAATCATCCGGATAAGAAATGGCAAGAGATTAAGCACTGATCTTACAGAATAGAGAGTAGACAACAGTTTTCATATTAACAAATCATATGGCAATGCAGAGAAGCAAGAGGAATATGGAACAAGAAATTTTCATTCCACAGCAGTCTTCTTCATGACTTCTTGAGCGACCCGTTGATCCGTGGTGAGTCACAGCTATGAGTCCCGTTGTGATGATGTGGGCTTTGTTGCAAGTGTCCTTTGAGGTCAAAGGCCTCAGACTCATCTTTTTCTTTAGTCTGCACTCTGCAAGGTCCTGACTTTGCTTCAAGCTCCACTTTGTCCCTAACCAAATGTGCGTTGCTCCTCTGGAGCATATAATACAGAATAGGGTTAGCTTTAGTCAATCGGGGAGATTCCAGGTTGCAGTCTTGTGTTTTATCACCATTCACAAAACCAGTTGATGCCTTCAAATTTCTCTGTGAATCGGTGTCACGTTTTGACCTGGATGACTCCTGCTGCACATCCGAGACGGACTCTACTCTGTTTTTAACCGCTGTTGTTGAAGGTGGCTTACCCTGTTTCAAGGTCTGATGAAAACGTTGAAGCTCACCATTAATACGTGGTTCCTTGCTCGTACTCCCATTGTGGACTGGATGCTCCGGCGAACTAAACGACCCCCTTGATTGAGACAGTTCCTTCAAGCAGTTGTCTGAAAGAAGTAGCCGTTTCAGGACGTTGAACCCCCCATTTTTCTTATGTGGTGATTCACATGATGGAAGCTTACATGGTGGACTGTCTGCCTGTGGAGGGCTTGACGGTTCACTCGGTTCTCGAGACTCTGGAATTCCAGAGATTGAGCAGTCGCTCTCATCCTTTTGGCTGCCAGAACTATTACACATCCTCTGCTGGGTTGCTTTAACATGGTCCTCTGGTTCAACCGAAAATTTCCTCTTCTTAGGAATGGTTGGTCCCTGGTGATGTTCTACTGGTTCCTCTTTAAGACGTGAGTGCTCTAAAAAGTTTGGCTTTAGGTTTCTGGGCTTCTGATGAAGAAGATGACAAAGAAGACCATCTCTGGGGACAGCCACTGGGGAAAGTGGCTCTTGCTTTACAGTCCCCTGATTAAGAGTGTGAGGACTCTGTCTATGTGGCTCTGCTAATTTGTTTTGCCATTGATTTGATATGCTTTCATCACTCCATATTTCATCTTCTACAGGCTCGGTTTTGACCGCAAGATCTGTTGAGGGTCTGTTCAACATACTGTGGGATTTTGAAAGATTTTCTTGCTTTCCACTTTCTCCCTTTCGCTTACTGCCAACTTTTTCTTTTTGAGATTTATTTCCCAAAAGGAGCTGTAGGACTGTACGCCTCTCAAGGAGATTTTCAATCTCTGAATTATGTTGTGTAGATTCTGCCACAAGAGAGTTCACATGTGGGGTGTTATTTTTCTGAACTGGTACAGCAAGCTTTTCTAACAAAGTTGAAGACTTTGAAGTTCTAAACTCTTCAGTTTGTCTTTTCACTGGAGGCAGATGAGCCTTCGGTGTGGGGGAACTGGCAGCAGTTTGATTTCCGCACTGAGCTAAATTTTGTAACAGTTTACTCGCACTAAAAGCTTCTTCTCTGACACTTGGACCACTTGCAATCGGTTTATTCTTACAAAGATCCAAGGGTACCGACTGTGTATGAGGAGAGTTGTACACATTATAAGGAGATGCACGGATGTTACAATCTCTGCCTTGGGAAAATGTTGGCAGTAATTTTGGACTTCTTGTATTCATTCGACAATTCGGGCTAGGCTCTGTTGTATCTTTACACTGAGCGGGATAAAAAAGAGTGTGGTTACTTGTTGATGCACTACTGACCTTAGGTGGGATCTTAGACTGTAAATCTGGGTTTTCAGGGGCTTTGTTTGTCTTCTCTGTATGTTTCTGATCAAGAAGCAATTCCAGAAGGGTAACTTTGTGGTGGGGTTTAATCTCTGAACAGGTGTGCAACTCTTTGGGTTCTGACAGTGATTTTGAGGTTGGACTCGCTGATGTCCACCTGGTTTTCAGAGACTCTGTAACTTTGTCCAGTGCAGGTGAAGATGAAGATGAGACTGGTGTTGAGATATTGACTTTATTCTTTAAAGAGAGATCGATCGGAGAGCAACTGGAGCGAGTGCTCTCACCATCACTGCTATCTTTTGGTAGACTGTTTGTCGAATTTGAGTGTTCACTGTCCGAGAACATAGGAGACCCTCGATGAGAAAAGATGATGTCATCCTCCTTTAGGTGATCCTGAGAAACAACTCTCTGTGGTGTGTTGTGGCTGTTCAAAAGTTGAAGTAACAGGCTGCTGCAGTTCTGTGACGGCCTGCCATGCCTTTCAAAAGGTCTGCGCTCCCTGAAGGGATGTGTTCTCCGCACTGAACCTGCTGACCTACTTTGCCCTGCATGTAGGCTTTGGCTTTCTCTGTTAGAGTTTGTTGGCTTTTGAGAAGGTATCCCATTTATGGTCTGTAAAGAGCCGAGTCCATCGTGGGTTGTCTGAGACATCGTAGGCTGTTTCTTTTCTTCAGTTTGCTGTGTGGCAATAGCTGCAAGCCTTTCACTGGCAGATCGCCCAGCTAGTTGAGCTTTAAGAGCATGTTCTCTGGAATACTGCTGCAGGTGAGCCTCACTCGAAAGCAGCAGGGCCAGCTGACTGCAGGCCACGCTGGGTTTTGGCGAAGGAGCCGGACTGGACCTGATATTTACTAGACTGGCTACAGCTTTGAGACGCTCAGTACAATGAAGAGATTCTGAAGAGGAGGACCGAGTACTGTGATGTAGTCCTCCTGGAGATTTTGATAACCTTTCCTGGCTGGGATGTCGGTGTTGGTACATCTGACTGCTGGCATTGTTCTGCACTGTACTGTTTCTGGCCAAATGCAGACCAGATCCATCCGATCCATGGCCATGTTCTGGAATCTTGTCCTTTTTATTGGGGTTAGTGTCTGAACTGTGTGCCTTATGTGGTGTCAGGTTTTGTACAGTCTGCTGTGACAGGGCCACATTTTGGAGCCTTGTGCTGAAATTTTGAAGCAGACTTGCAAGCAGTGTGCTCTCTCCTTTACACTGTAGTGAACCATTCACACCACAGTTTTCCTGTTTTTTCCCATTGAGCTCAGGAGAAGGCATGGACATTTGTCGCACTTGGCTCTCATGTTCAGTCCAGACTTCAGAACGAAGTAGCCGAGCTTTTTTCACGTGATGTGTTGAGCCTCCTTGTGGAGTTGTTTTATCCTGTTCCTGCTGAGTGCTCTGCTTGGGCACTGTTGTCTCCTTGTTTCTCTGCTCCTCGTTGCCTTTTTCAGCCTCACCTTGTTGTGTTGCTGTGGCACTTTGTGCTCCTGCTACCTGATGCATGAGTAAGCCTTCCAGATATGTTAGAACAGCAGAATCCTGGTGTGTCTCAGGGCCAGTCTCTTCCCCATGAGTCATGTTCAATATTATGGTCCTTTCTATGGCTGGCCACCACAACAGAGAAGAAAAATGTCCAGATAGTTCCCAATAAGAGATCTAATGGCTTTTTGCTTCAAAATATAGATTTTTAATCCACACTGCTTCAAGACACGAAATGCAATTGCAGAGTATGTCCCTGTTACAAAAGAAGTTGCGCAACTATGTGACCACAGTCATGGTGTAATTGTTGTGAGTTTCCATCTTTGTTGATGTGCAACAAACGTACTTGTTGGGTACCAGCTCAGGCAACTGGTCATACCATGATTTCCTGACCACAGGTGTAGTTGGTGAAGGTCCTGCATGAAAAGAAAAAATTGTTAATGACACTTGTTCAGTTAAATTGGGCATGCACTATTTGTTTACTTTTATTTCTCTTCTATAATGCTTTTTTTTTGTAAACAAAGGCTCATGTATAGTAATGTGAAAAGCCCTGCACCTGCAGAGATGAACACATTGTAACTGGCCACACCTATACAGATGTCCACACTGTAACTGGTCTTGCCTGTGAGCTACACGTAGTGATTACTTTGAACTTATTATTAATGGTATATACAGTTAATGGCAATTAATAGCTATTAATGGTATATGTAGCTCTCACTGATGATACCATAGCAAATCATCGACTCTTCTACACCATCTGGAAAATGCGGCCAAAGATGTCGGGCTGTACGTCAAAGCCATTATAACAGCATATAAACTTAACCAGCAAGGCTGAATTCAGACGTCATCAGGAGAAGAGATCAAGGCTGTAGAAAACTTTACGTATCTTGGAAGCGAAATCAACTCGACTGAACATGACATGAAAACTCGCATAGCTAAAGCATGGGCAGCCTCGAATAAAATGCAAGTAGTCTGGAAATCACATCTATCAGACAGCATGAAACGCAACTTCTTCCGAGCTACAGTGGAGTCTATTTTGATGTATGGTGCCACAACATGGACTCTGACTAAGACCCTTGAATCGAAACTTGATGGTACGTACACCCGAATGCTAAGAGCTAAATTTATCTTGGAGACAGCATGCCACTAAATTACAACTTTATGGGTCCATCCCTCATATTTCAATGAATTTACGTTATGTTGGTCAGCGACCTATTCCTTGACATGGCAAAAACTGAGTTGGCTGCCCAGCCATCACCTTCATTGACCAACTTTGTAGAGATGCTGGATGTCTGCCTGAAGATCTACCTACCTTGATGCAAGACCGAAATGGGTGGGGTGATAATAGCCTATGACCGAGCTAGCTCGACCAGATGAATGGTATATACAATAGTGATATTTCAGAATTTAATCAACCTAAAGTAATTGTTAGGTCCACATATTTATACAGGTCACTATAGTTATTCTTTAGATTTTCAATTTGAAAATGTACTTTACCATTTCAAAGTATTTATTTATTTATGTATTTATTTATTTATTCACTATGGCATTTGCTTCCTTCATCTTTAAAAACATTTCCTAATGTTACGATTTTCAAATCAGTCTTAGAGGGGGAAAAAAGGCTCTTACAGAAAGTTTTAATCAGGATAATATCTGTATGTGGAAATCAATATGTATTAAGTGTTATTTCAGCAGGAATTCACTGAACCTTTGCCAGTGTTTTTAGCTCGTCATTATGAATAATTCATTGATTATATTTATTTTGAGGTATACACACTTCATATATATTTTTATATTTACATTTTATATTCTATACATGGGGGAAGTGGTGGCCCAGTGGTAGGGTGCTGGTTTACTGATCCAAAGGTCACGGGTTCAGGCCCCACTTTCACCAAGTTGTCACTGATGCCCTAGTGCAGCTAACTGGGTTATCAAAGGCCAGCCATGTCGCTCACTGTCTGTGGTGAGAGGCATGTAAAAGAACCATTCCTGACCTCGGGTTTGGGTGTTCTGTCTGGAGTTTGCATGTTCTCCTTGTGCTTGCTTGGGTTTCCTCCGGGTACACCGGTTTCCTCCCATACTCCAAGGACATGCACAAATGGCTGTTGCAAATTGTCCATAGGTGTGAATGTTAATGTGAGTGTTAATGTTTGCATGTACGTTGGACCTGTGATGCTTTCGCCTACTGGTCAGGATGTATCCCGCCTTCACCCAGTGTCGGCTCCAGCCTCCCTGCAACTCTAATAGAATTAAACAGCTCAGCAAATGAGTGAGTGAGTATTATGATGTGCTTTTACCCAGTTAAAGCTTTTGCTCTGGTGCAGATGTCCTGCGCTGACCTTTTTGTCCCAGTTGTATATTAGTCAGTGGAAGCCGAATAAATAAATGAATTATTAAATAACGGACCAATCCTGTGTTGCCTTACCCCAATGACTGTCTATGTTTATAAGCCCCTGAAAGTTGTAAAGTAACCAGGAGAAGTGCTGAACAATGCTCGTGTGTTGTGTTGGTGTTTCTTCCCCAGGCTTTGGGAGGTAAGATCATTTCTGGGTGGAGGTATCAAGGAAGGAGAGGTTAAACCTGACTGCAGGGAATATTCTTTGTCTGCAATGCAATTGTCTTTTTTCTCTTAATCAGTGTACACAAAATCACAAAGGTAAATCCTAACAACAGTACACATAATTTGCTCAGTATATAATAAAATAAAGGATGTAGAAACACTGATCTGAGAAAATGGAAAAGTATCTTGAACTGAACGTTTTAGCAACAGTTTGTTGATGCTCAAGGACAACTGCAGAAGGACATTAAGCATGAAGTCATCCTAGAGTAAACTCAGACAAAAGATTATGATCAAGGATTAGCCGTGCTCATGCTCGAAGAGCCATTTGATCTGTCAGGTCCTGAAGAAAAAGCAGGAATTTGTGGCAGGATTGAAGGTTGACAGAACTCTTGCCAAAATAATCGCATAGCTGCCAGGTCAGAAGTCGGCTTGCATCAAAAATCTACAATCTACGATTCTTGTTTCCTTTGCCCTCTCATAAACATGACAGCAGATGTATTGGTGACTCTCAACTTCCCACTAATCTGACAGCTATTTCAATACAAATCCCAAAAAAAAAAAAGTAATAATAATAAGCCATGACATTATCAATACTATTAAGGAGCCAAGGAAAGTGATGTAGCTCAGCAATCAGTGAAATGTCAGAGCTAACCGCAGCTAATGCTAATTGGCATCTTTGCTGGCTTTGCTTTCCAGGGACCAGAAAGGAGAAGGAGATCTCATGACCTTGTCAAGCTACTACTTCATGAAGCAATGGTGGAGAATATCAAACCCACAAACGTTTTGAAAGCACAGGCGTATCTTGCCAAAGTTAGACCTCCAGTATTTAATATTTTTAATATACATTAATAGATTTATGCTTGTCTGCAATATAACCATAAAACATCAGGGGTTCATCATGGACTTTGTAGTCAAGCACTTTCTCCTAAATCGTAAAGCATGCAGGAACATGGTTTTCATTCCATGCAGCTTCATCCCTTGATTTACTGTTAACCCATGGATTGCGTACCATGGATGCAGTCACACACTTTGGGTAGAGTAAAGCCAAAATAGGGGCGTTTCTCATGTAAACATGATCTGTGCGGATTCTGCCCTTGACTTAAGCACTGTTTCAGCTGTGCGCTGATGAGGGCTGCAGTAAGGTGCAAATCATAATGCATTTTAGATCAGCAGTTGGTCTACTTCTAACACATATATGTAAAAATAAAGTAAAAAAAAAAAAAGCCTAAATGTTTTTTAATTAAAAAACAAACAAGCAAACAAAAAAAATGCTATAACATTTCTTGCAGCCCTATATTACACTTAAACATGAAACAACTTTACGTTAAGCCTGGTAACTATTAGTTAATTTAGAAGAAAAAAAAAAAAATTTCAAGTATAAACGGGACCACTGCTTTGGTATGCCTTAATCCTAGACCAGAATGCTTGCTGTGTGTTTGTTTGTGCTCTTAAGAAAGTGGAAGAGACAGACCAGGGTCATTAAGTAAAACGAGGACGCAGTATTCCAACCTCATGTAGACTCCTAGGTTCTTAGACCTCTATGTTGTGTTCTTTTTATCTCGGAAGTGAGAAGGGGAAAATGACATCACAATAAGTTGATCGTGACGGCGATGTAGTGGTTAACACACCCACCTCACACCAAGGGTTCGAGACACGGGCTCAAAGAGGGCATTTCTGTTTGGAGTTTTTTTCTGGGTTTCCTCCAGGTACTCTGGTTTCCTCCCACAGTCTAAAGACACGCATATAAGGCTAACTGGCTGTTCCTAATTGCCCCCTGGTGTGAATATGAGTGTGAATGGTTGTGTGTGTGTTGGCAGTGTGATGGACTGGCGAGCTGTTCAGGGTGTACCCTGCCGTCACCCAGAGCTGGCTGAGATAGGCTCCAACCTCCCTCTGACCATAGTAGGATTAATCGGTTTGGAAATTGAATGAATAATATGAATAAATATATTTTTATGAAATTCAAATAAAAATGTTTTCCCGATAGCCGAAATCCATGAGGATGTGACTCAGTCACTTCTGTTATAAATAAACCGTGGCTTCATTCATAAGTCTGCCTTCATTTTGAACTTAGGAACGCAGTGGGAAATATGTGTAACTCAAATAAATGAAATAGGAAAAGATTTAAGCATGAATGATGGCAAAAAAAAAGTTCATTTTGGATTTAGGCAACAGATAAATCTTTTATTGCTTAAAACAGCGGAGTGGAAAAACACTGCTGCTAGTTATAGAACGGGTGAGTTCATCAATTTCAGCACACAGTGTTTTAAAAACTCTCTCTTCATACTTTCTCTTCTTCCATTGTTTTTTTTGTTTTTGTCAACTTGCTTCTTTTTTGCTTCTCAGGCATGTTAACACAATGTGAAACAGTATTCCATTATTCACACACTCACACACACACACACACACACACACACACACACACACACATACAGGGTCCATGCTTGTGTTCCGCAGTACCGATGTTACCCCAGTACCTATACTCCCCAGGAACCCTAACCCTAATACTCCATAAATTTACTTTGATGAGTATGTTTGATTTTGTTTCATCATACTTGTTTTACAATATGGATAAAATCGTTGTAGCTCACTTCTATAAAGTACACAATACAATGGAAGATCCATTAATTTAGGGAACATACAATGTCAAAATTTTTCAGTTTTTCTTCCAAACGTTTTGGTGTTAAATCTTTTTGTCTGTGATTGATTGATTGATTGATTGATTGATTGATTTATTTAAATGACTCGTTCAGCAGTTCGTAAAGAGGCGGGTGGAGGCGTCGCATGTCACGGAGGGGGCATGTGCGTGCTCACACCCCTCCCTGTTTGGTGGCAGTTGTGTGATAGGGAACGGCAATACTTGAAGGGTGGGAATTGGGAATGACAAAATTAGGAGAGAAAAATGAGAAGAAAAAAAAAGAATGAATGAATGAAGGGGCCAGCTCATGCTACCCAGAAGCCTTTGAGAGTAAAAAGTCGACATTTATGACATTTATGGTGCCATTCATTTTTCTGAAATTAAGATATTTTGGCAAAATAGTGATATGTAGTTAAAAATGTTTAGACTGACACATTCTGTTTTTTTGTAAGGGGAACTGTCCTCGACTATCTCACGGGCGGCCATGAAGGAAAGAAAATATCAAGCGTATTGTGTTGACTACTTCAATGTATGATGCGGGGATAAAGAAAAAGTTTGAAAGGGTTTAGAAATGATCAATAAGAAAGAATTTGTGAAGGTTTTGCTGTACCACTCTGCTTCCCAATCACAGCATGCTTATGTGTTTAACCGTAACAACTGAATTGGATTTAGGGAAGAGTGAGCTTTCTTCTTTTATAATAGGAATATAAACACAGTCTATCTCCTGGGTATGAGGATGATAGAAAACTGAACACATACCCGTATAGCGCAGTATTATTTATTTATGATTTATGAATATATTTCTAAATATAGAAATATAAAGGAGTAAACTAATGTTTGTCCCTCAATGTGCTAAAAATAGATAGCAAATATCAGCACTTTTTACATGCATTGTTTTATTTCATATATTAAAGGTTGCCAAATTCAAAAATGTTTGTTGGTCCAATTTATAATTTGAATAAAAAAGATCCCTGGAGTGTTTTCTAAGACTTGGATGCCTGAACACTCCCACATCGACGATATTGATTATATTTTTATTTCACTAAATGAGTGTTTCCTCATAAGGACAAATTGAAAGATGCGCACCAGGGTCCTTCATCATAGACCACAGGTGTCAAATCTGGCCCACCAACTCATTTTATGTGACCTGTGAGTCCTTTCAAAGGATACGATTATCGTACATTCTTCACATCAACCGTTACCATGAAACACAATTCATCATCCATCCACTAGGTGGTGGGTAACCTATTTCAAGTGTCATTCGTGGCTCAAGAAATATTGCAAGCTGGCATGTTGCAGATTTCATAGTTGCCCTTTTGACTAAATTATCCGGCTCTTGATGACCTCGAAATTTAGTGATGTGAAGTTTAACACCCCTGTCATACTGTATACGGAAGGGGACCTGACCCCTTGTTACATCAGACACTATGCATGTGCAATGCGCGATTTCTGCAGGGTCTACTGAAGTCTGCATGGATACCTGGCTCGGGTAGGTGCATGCTGTGGTTAATGGTGTGTTATTGTGGCCGAATTTCTTTATAATGAAGTACTTTAGTTTTTCACCCAGTGTTATTATTTTATGTTAAGTATTTCACTCATTTCCTGAACCACTTAATCCTTCTAGGGATATAGGGAGGCTGGAGCCTATCTCAGCCGACATGGGGAGAAGGCAGGGTACACCCTGAACAGCTCACCAGACCATTGCAGGCACAACACACACAACCATTCGCACTCACTCGGGTCGAATTTGGAACAGCCGATTAGCCGTGGGATGAAACCAGAGTACCAGGAGAAAACCCATGCAAGCAAAGATAGGACATGCAAACTCCACACAGAAATGCCCAGGCCTGGGACTCGAACCCCAGACCTTCTTGCTGTGAGGCAGACATGCTAACCACGGTACCACCGTTCCACCTAGTTCAAGCCACCGTTCCACCTAGTTGAAGATTATAATTATGAACACAGTTAGAGAATCTTTAGAAAAATCCATAAGCTGACGCCGAATGTGTCCATGAATGTGACTGAGCAGTGCTTATTCTATCTGCGAATCTCTAAACCCCTGGTTATTTATGACCCCGTATTAGCCGTTCTATTCAGGTCTACAACGTCATTACATTATCACCAGAAGAGATGAGTGAAGACACGCCTGAACATGTATCCTGAGGGGGGAGGAAAAATCTCAGCAAAATGAGCAGCCTGATATTAATGGAAAGGGCTTGATATCCGGACTGGATCCTTCATTTGTCAAGAGCAAGGTTGAAGATTAATTGACCCCAGTGGAAAAAAATATCCCTATAATAAATTATGTCTACGGTCCAAAAAATCGTATTCCATTTATGCTATTTAAAATGCATGATGAGGCAAAAGAGGCAGAACCCGCTCCTGTTCGAAGTCAAGGTCATTCCCTGAGCCAGGGCTGTTGGAGTTGATGCAACAGCTGGCGTCCATACAAAGCATTAGGCCCTAATAAAAAGTGACAAACCTGCCCTTGCTTTTGCGCATACCCATCCAACATCTGACAACTCTTTGCTGCGCAGATGTGGCCTCAGCATTAAACGGGAGCTCAAGGTTGGCACGGCTCGACACCGACGCGCCGAGTGCGGTGCTTAAGCTCTGCTCGCACGCCGGAGCTGCAACAACACATTCCTAAGATAACGTTTCATGACTCAGTCAATCATTGCACCTCTCAATCTGGGTCACTGTGACCTACTTCTAAAGAAGCATGACGGGCATCACACGCTGCCATTTTCCAGCTGGAGTCCCTCATTAGTGCTCCACCAATCAGGCCGGAGTTGAAAGCATTAGTTTGACCTACATTGCTCATCCAAAACGGAGGAAGCTACACACGGCTCGAGTGAAATAACAACATCACTCTTTTCTGAGTCGTGTCAGGAATAACAGCATGACCTTAGAGCAGCGGAGGATTGCTAACGCCAGATAAGCTTCGTTTATCCGCCATGCGAAAAATAAAGCACACCAGGGTGTGTTATTAGAGTAAAATAATCACCAACCAGGCGGTGTGGTGTGATCTGATGAACAGCTCGGTTGACTGTAAATGGAAGAAACATGTCGTGAAACCTTTGCATGACCCCGCAGACCTTTTTTCGGGATCCTGCAAAATTAGGTGGGACCTCGGCAAAATCCTTACAGCAACGAGAAGCAGTGTATATAAAGCTCTGCGGGTGGGATGTCCCA
Organism: Neosilurus mollespiculum; assembly: GCA_030014195.1. Lineage (NCBI taxonomy): Eukaryota > Metazoa > Chordata > Actinopteri > Siluriformes > Plotosidae > Neosilurus > Neosilurus mollespiculum. Next base: position 4,355,369 of record JAQMYF010000013.1, on the reverse strand, counting down.
CAGGTGGTAGGGTGTATGTCGATCAAGAGGTGGTGATGTCCCCTTTCTGTGACAGCATCACGGAGTATGTTAGTCATGTGACACACTGGAAAGACATAGAGCTTAAGAAACACAGGGACACGGAGATAGGCCCCACCGGTTGAGGGGTACACCTTGAACAGGTTATCAGACCATTGCAGGGCAAACACATGCACAGCCATTCACAGTAACACTCACGCATAGGGGCAATTTGGGGCAGCCAATTAGCCTAATGTGCATATCTTTAAATTGTGGAAGGAAACCGGAGCACCTGGAGGAAACCTGCGCAATCACTGGGAGAACATCCACACAGAAACGCCTGAGCTCAGAAATTGAACCCAGGACCTTCTTGCTGTGAGGTGGCCGTGCTAACCACTACAACACCGTGCTGCCCTGATAAAGAACATTCATTCATTCATTCATTTTCTAAACCACTTGGTCCTCATTAGGGGAGGCTGGCACCCATCTCAGCTGACTCTGGGCGAGGGTGGGGCACACCCTGAACAGCCTGCCAGGCAATTGCAGGGCAACATACCTACAACCACTCATACTAACACTCACATTTAGGGGAGATCTGAAACAGCTAATTAGCCTACAGTGCATGTTTTTGGACTGTGGGAGGAAACTGGAGTACCCAGAGGAAACCCTGCCCAAGCACAGGAAGGACATGCAAACTCCACACGGAAACGTTCCGAGCCCGATAATCAAACCCAGGACTGAACCCAGGAATAGAACCCCGATGAAACCTTTTGGTTCCTGTTATCATTTATATCACAGCAGCTATAAACCGGTTCCTCTCTCTTGAAGTTAGCCTGTAATATCTAATGTACTGTACTATATTGTATAATTTGCATTTCTCTCACATAGCATGTTTATCATTAGTGTTCTTTTCTCTACCCGTGATATTCACTGCCTTACATAATTCCTGTGAAATTGCCCTGTCATTTATACTTGTATGGTGAATAGTTTCATCGTTGGCATGAATAAGTAACAGTCCTGTCTTATCTGAGTCGCTCCACATTCCAGAAACTTCTCCTCTTCCTCCTGTTTCTTGGCTTCATCGCTGTCGTGCCTGCGTTTCGAACGCCGTCAGCACATCTTTCCCAATAATGTTTTGGCTTCTGTACTGTTCACACACGAGCTATCCTGATGATACGAAGTCACAAGATTTCGCAGGACTAAATCTCGTCGCGGTCGCAGGTGTCTCAAAAGATACTACTCTCACACTGTGTGCTTTGTTTCAGCCAAGGCCGAATACTGTACGATACGAGCCGGGACGCAGGATAAGCTGGATATTTTCAGCGTGCTCCTAATTGTCTGCGGAAAATGGCTCGATTTCCTTGCATAATTGCAAATTGCCATAGTTGGGACTATTAGCTGAAGATTATTCCACAGAACTGTGCTAAGACATTAAGACCTGGGTTATGTGAACTGCTAGGAGTGGGCCTGAGAAACGCAATTACTGACCTGCCAGAGAGAACGCCGGAGAAGGATGCAATAACATCAAAAATGAACATAACTCTCTGTGGATTGCTGTGAGAAAATACAGTGTTATAAATAAAATATAACTATACAGTGTAAAAACATCCATTAGACACCAACCAGGGTGTACTGGCGAGAACCATTAACACCAACGACCTCCGAAAAATCCAGACAATAGTCTGTGACAATGTGCGAACAGTAAAATACACTGTATTAATCTCCTCTGTCATTAACCAGAGCCATTACGGCCTAATAAACGCCCGGATAGATGTTATTGTTATTGGCTTAACGTGATGTAATCAGGCACAAGACAACTCCGAGCCGACAAAATATCGACTGCTTCAATATTTTCAGTCCATAATATTGGTCACTGTGGGAATTTTATGCCAAGCTGGAAGCCTAATTGTATAATTGAGACAATTCAATGTTTCATAAACACACACACACACACACACACACACACACACACACACACACACACACACACACCCTTTTGGTATTGGTGTTTAAAAAGGCTACATATGCTAACTGACAAAAACTCCCCATGTTGCTATTTACTGTGAAAGGAGATAGCGATCAGAGAGGCATACGGCCGTCCCACGGGGTTCAATCAAAGAGCTCGCTGGCTTTAAATCTGCTCACGTCATCAGCAACTTCCTCTCTGTACAGCACTCTAAATAAACACTGTAAAGTCTGCTGGTGCCTCTGCACAGGTTTTTAATTATTTAACCACCCCGAAAACTACAAAGTATGAATCATACAGGGTGATATATACAGCATATCTATGTACAATATACTAAAATATAAATATACTATAGACACAAACAGTTTTTCTCGGTATAACTTCATTTCTTATGACTTAATACTACCCAGAAATGACTTTATGCTGAATATTAAATAAAAATTAGACCTGTGACCAACATCAACAGGGTCCAAGCAGCAGATATTGTACTGTATGTCGCAGGTTGGACGGCGTCTGAAAAGTCAAACCGACATGCGGTAGCCATGTGGAAGTCCCCGTGCTCCAGATATGTCCCACAAGTGTGAGACATACATAGATGTGCTTATTACTGCACCCCTGTGTGCTTCACAGTTTTCCATATTTAGTATATAGGTTTGATTTTCCATTATAAAGGAACCTTTAAAGTTTCATAATTCCAACCGGCAAATACTGGCTGCTGAAATTTGATTGGCTGTTTTGATTGCTATTTTTGGTGAGCTGGTCAATCATCATTGAAGATAGTGTAGGCCAGGGGTCACCAACCTTTTTGAAACTGAGGGCTACTTCATGGGTACTGAGTCATACGAAGGGCTACCAGTTTGAT
>JAQMYF010000013.1:4341659-4351931 GCA_030014195.1 Neosilurus mollespiculum | reverse complement strand
CTAGTGAGTTGTGCTATTTTTAGAACAGGCCTGCGGGCGACTTATGTGGTCCTTGGGGGCGACCTGGTGCCCGCGGGGACCGTGTTGGTGACCCCTAGGGTAGGCAAACAGGGCCATGTTTAAGTATACCAAATTTCTGGTATCTAGCTCAAGTGGTTCAAGAGATATTTACATGTGTCACCTGCTGAAATTTGATTGGCTGTTTTACAGCTTTTTTGGTGAGCTAGCCAACCAGCATTTAAGCAAATGTAGGCAAATAGGGCCAAGTGTAAGTATAGCAAATTTCACAGCAAGAAGGTTCTGGGTTTGATTCCCAGGCTCGGCGCGTTTCTGTGTGGAGCTTGCACGTTCTCCCTGTGCTTGCGTGATATTAATGAGTTGTAGCGCCCCCCCCCCCATGTACAAAATTTTTATAAATTTGCTGGGCATGCTCAGAAGAAGTCTTTCGGTCGTTCAGTCTTTAATACCCAGAAATTCAAACAAAGTTGCTTTTTTTAGTCTTAAATTAGTGGTGTGTACCTAACTATGTACAGATGGGGGTGGAGCTTATTTCTGAGCTTAAAAATGGTAAACATCAGCTTTAAACAAGGTACTGTAGATGAATAACGTGACATGCGTCTTCATTAGTTATCTCGGAAGTGATGTATTACGGGTTGAGAAACACTTTGAAAGATTATAAAGAATACACACTTCACCTGGAAGCAGATAAATGAGAGCAAATAATAAAGGCTAATTCTATTAAAATGTAAACAGCACACTTTTGTAACTCGTGTCACTTCCTCAGCCAGACGTTCAATCATCCCCACACCGAGTATAGAGACCTACCATGATGCCGAGCATTGAAGCCAAGAACAGGTACAGTGTGGTAATCAATTTGCTCTGCAGGCTGGAAGGCAGGTCTGAATACTAATGTCTGCACAGCACCCCCCTCTCTCTCGCTCTTTCTCTCTCTCTCTCTCTCTCTCTCTCTCTATCTCTCTCTCCCAGTTCGACACTCTCTCCTCTCTTTCTCTCGCTCTCCTCTTTATTCCCCCTTCCCGTCTTCCTTTCTAAGCTTGACACCTCAATGTGCCCCGATCCAGAGCAGTAGCCAAAGGGCAACAGCTTGTCCTCTGTACAGATAACCACTGCCACTAATCAAGTGTGTGTACGTGTGTGTGCGCGCGTCCTACAGTACGGGATTAGAGGGCTTGCTCGGTGCAACTCAGCACAGAACAGCGGCTAAGTGCTCGCACAACAAGGTCACCATTAAACCTGCAGTAACCCTGCCACTGCTTCCCGTCTCCTGCCCACACACACACACACACACACACACACACACCCTGCTCATGCACACACTGATCCGACCCCTCATTTCACTTTTTTTCAAGTGCACACAAATCTCTGCCGCCAATCTCTGCTGGCTGAGGATAATTCATCATATTTTACTAGTGACGGCTTTCCACCTCGCCTGAACGATATTGCATCCTGGCACGGTGACAAGAGCAAGGCGCAGGCGGATTCCTCTCCGCCTCTGAGGATGCTCCACTGCGTCATCACACACTCACTTTTATACCATTGAAGTGTGTATGTGTGTGTGTGCGTGTGTGCGTGTGTGTGAGATGTACGAAGTCAGAAAGGTGGCCATGTTTCACTATGCTCAGAGATGAAAGCTTAAGCCGAGCTGAGACTGAGATGCTTGAATGGACACGACCGTGACTGCCGGAGTCTGCCCCGCAGCACTCAACAATTCGCACTCTTTTCCTCTCATAGAGAAATAGAACGAAGCCAAACCTGGTAGCTGGATCTACAGTGGAGTCAAAACATTATAGTAAATGAAATAGCATTTGGAATCTAGATGCTTTCTTTTGTTAGCCATGAAAATAAAACCGCACCATCATTTTTCAGCCAACAAGCTGAGTTCAGTATTTCAGGAAGCATCCAGCATATAAATCTCCGAGCATGATTAATTAATGTGACATGCCATAATCAAATATTAAACCAATCCCTCAAGATTATAGGCTCCAACTTACTCAATTATTAACTCTGACAAAGTGGGTGATGAAGCGGAGTTACTGTTACCACCCCACAGTGTTTTATTCCTCTTACACCATAACAATCCCAATATTCGTAGGTCAGTGAGGGCGGCACGGTGGCGTCGCGATTAGCGCGTCCGCCTCACAGAACGTCCTGGATTCGAGTCCTGGGCTTGGGCGTTTCTGTGTGGAGTACACATGTTCTCCCCATGCTTGTGTGGGTTTCCTCCGGGTACTCCGGTTTCCTCCCACAGTCCAAAGACATGCATATTAGGCTAACTGTCTGTGTCACGTGACGAAATAAACTTCCTGTCCTAAAGATGTGACTGATTAAACCTCCTGTCCGTGAGACTTTTCCACGTCAGAAAATCTCCAAGGACTTTGTAATGTCAAAGTCGAATTCAGCATCAGACGACATTTCCCAGAATGCACTTCTGCCAACAAATATGGCCGCCATGGAATCCATTTCCCAGTTCATACACTCAGATTTAATTCTGTACTGATTGCACACACCTGGATTGCTAAATTGGGGAACAGAGCAGAATTGTTCGATTACTCGTTTAGTTTCTTCTAAGATGCCGTTAAACTGTCCCTGTGGAAGACATGATCATGGCGCCACGATGCTGCCAATTACCCATAAATCTTCCTCAAGCGTAGGGAAAAATATAGCAATCCAAACGTCACAGAAACGTGAATTTATATAGAAAAAAATACACTGTTTTTATTTGTAAATTTCTTTTTATGGGCAGCACGGTGGCACAGGGGTTAGCACGTCCGCCCCACAGCAAGAAGGCCTGGGTTCGATTCCCGGGCTCGGGCGATTCTGTGTGGAGATTGCATGTTTTCCTTGTGCTTGCATGGGTTTCCTCCGGGTACTCCGGTTTCCTCTTACAGTCCAAAAATATGCACAGTAGGCTAACTGGCTGTTGCAAATCGCCGTGAGTCTGAGTGTGATTGGTTGTGTGAGTGTTGGCCCTGCAATGGCCTGTTCAGGGTGTACCCCACCCTCACCTAGAGTCGGCTGAGATAGGCACCAACCTGCCCACAACCCTAATTAGGATTAAGCGGCTTAGAAAATGAATGAATTAAATAATTCATTTCTTTTTATTTAATGTTTAAATCCGTACCAAGAAATAAACATTGTACTTATAACTGTAACAAAACTGTAATCGTAACCAAACAGATTAGTTTGATATAAATTATGAGGTATCTGTTAGCCAACTAGTTAACTCTTTGGACTGATTAAACCACATGCTGATGTCACATGTTTCCATAAAAGCTGATGTCAAAGGTTGTTTGAAACGAGCGTCCTTCAAAGACGGCCTCAGTCGAAAGTCCTGCCTGATGAGACACTTAATTTTTATTGCAGCGAGGCAACAAAGCAGCAACCATTTGTTTCGAACGCTTCCTATATACTGTACGCACAATCACATGACAAAGACGTGGTGAAGCATTCAGTCAGCTCTGTTTACATGTCTGAAAAAACAATTGTTTGGATCATGTTCACTTCAGGGGTGGCACAGTGGAATAGTAGTTAGCCTGGCCGCCTTACAGCAAAAGGGTCCTGGGTTCGATTCCTGGGTTCGGCGAGGTGTGGAGTTTGCACGTTCTCCACGTGTTTGTGTGGGTTCCCTCTGGGTACCCTGGTTTCCTCCCACAGTCCAAAGACATGCACATTAGGCTGACTGGTTGTTCCAAATTGACCCTAGGTATGAGTGTGAGTGTAAATGGTTATGTGTGTGTTGCCCTGTGATGGTCTGGTGAGCTGTTCAGGGTGTACGCCGCTTCTCCCAGTGTCGGCACCAGCCTTCCCTCAACCCTAGTAGGATAAAGAGTACCGGCACCCTTACAACATAATTTGTGCGTATGTAATACATTAAAGCGATACAGCCACGTGGACTGAACTGCAGAAATTAGCAGTCATTTTTTCCCTGGATGTGACGTCAACATGTTGGGCGGGGTTGACGTCTCTTGTGGAGACAGTGAAACGTCACATTCTGGTGACTCTGATGACGAGAACGCTGCCAGAGATGAGCGTGACGGTAAATCCAAAATGGCTTGCGCAGCTAACGTTTTGCCGACTCGGCTTTCCTGTCGTCAGTTGGTTTAGGAACAAAAAGAAACGTTTTTTTTTTGCGATTTCTGCGCTTGTTGTTTGTGCAGCTCAGTACTGGCTGATAATGTGTCATGCTACACGGGTCAGTGATGTAGCCCAGCCAGTCCAATGATTTCGTGTCATTACAAGGCTGGAACAGCCAATTAGAACGGCGCCATGTCTCTGAGCATGCTTAGAGTAGTAACACTCGCGCACACTTTGAAAACAGGCACGGACTCATATTGCCAGAAGGAACATCTGATGTTATACGTGATCGTTTAAATAGCTCATTAAAATAATTCACACCAGCGGCAAGATGGCGCAGTGGTTATCATGTTCACCGCACAACAAGAAGGTTCCGTGTTTGATTCCTGGGCTTGGGGCGTTTCTGTGTGCACGTTCTAAGTTCTAGTAGTTTTATCCGGGTACTCCGGTTTTACTCCAAAACATGCACAGTAGGCTAATTGGCGGTTCCAAATTCTCCCTAGGTATGAAAGTGATGCAACAGCCTGGCGAGCTGTCCAGGGTGTACCTCGCCTTCGCCCAGAGGCGGCTGAGATAGGTGCCAGCCTCTCTGCGTCACTAATTAGGATTAGGCAGCTTAGAAAATGAATGCATGAATGAACTAACTAGCCACAGGTACCCTGTTCATGCGTTTTGCTTGTGGCCCTCATTTGCCTTCGTAATAATTGAGCTTTTAAAGGTTTATCTTCACCTGTTTATAAACCGCCTGACTCTTTGCCTGTTTCTGGATTTAGTGATATCGGGTTTTGGTGGACACCCATCATCGCTGAAAATGGAGACTCCTTCCAAAACTGCTAACTCATCTCCCAGAAAATGATTACCAGCTTAAGTTCCCAAGTAAGAGACACCGAGCGTCCGTAGAGCGAGCACTTTAATATGAATCTGTGATTTATTATAGATCTGTGCGAGAAGACTCATCAAAACCTTTGTGCAGATCCAATTGTAGAATTCTGCAGCGCTGTGCTATAATCATCTTTTTTTCGCCATGTAACTGGGACATCGCTTTTAAAAATGTATAACAGACATGCATTTTTCAGACGCATTTTTCGGACATCAAGAGACGTTACGGGTCACTGGCGTTAGTCATCTAAACATAAAAACTGGAATATTAAACATTTAAATGAAAGTTCTTTTTTCCTTATGAATATTATGAATATGATCGGCCTACATTGTCTTTTATTCCACTATACAGTATGAAGACTGCCTAGTTCACAACACACAGTTGTGCAGTTGATAGGAGACGGTAATACAATGTCCTTATTCTGTCAATAAGGACGCAGCCAGAGCAATAAAGGGTTACTGAGTACATAATGAGCATCATTATCACTCCCAGACAGAAGGATTTGACCTCCATGATGCTGTTTCCTACTCAGCAGGAGGGTGCTGGTGAGGAAACAGAGACTGACAGAGAGAGAGAGAGAGAGAAAGAGAGAGAGAGAGAGAGATGCAAATGAGAGTGATTGAAAACAAAAACAAGGGCTCGGAAATCAACTGCATTGAAAATGTCGTTCTCGACGCTCTGAATAGAAAAGAAGGAAGTAGAGCAAACAAAAAAACAAAACAAAACAGAACATTTTGGTGCATGTTGTGTAACACACCCTTGACATGCTGACATCAGGTGACACTTTGTCACCGGCCACCTGGCAGATCTTCCACCTTCTCATGACCTCATTCTCAGATGACCTGAAATGCCAAGCCCCTCCTCCCTTCGCCTGACAAGCCCCTCCTCCTGTTCGGAGAAGGTCGAAGGGGTCAGCGTGTCCTCATCTGTAATCCGCTGCCATTCGTCAGCAGCTGGGGCCGGGGGGAGGCAGCCTCGCGACGAAGGGAGAATGCCCAATTAGGCAGCTGTCACACAAAGCGGGGGCTGCAGAAAGCCGGCAGTAGAGGTAGAGAGTTAGTGAGAGGGGGGAAAAAAACATCCCCTGCTGTCTGCTGAAAGGATGAGCACCTGGGAGTGCCAATAATAGTTAACCATTTCCACCCAAAAGGGCACAGAGAGCGCGTGAGGGTGCTGCGTTCACTCCTTCTTTATCTGGCTCGTAACAAAATATTGCAACCGGTGTCACGCTCGGCTGCTCAGGATCTTGGCTTGGGTTCTAGAACCCCGAAAGGACCGTGCCAGAAATGCATGCGCGTGTATTTTCTGCGGCGTGCGTGTAGATCTATTCGAGTCAATCATACACATCAGAGAGATATGAGGACGTGTGAGCCCCCAAAATAAGTGCTAACACACGTTCTATTTTCTATAGCAGCAAGTCTGAACCTTCGAGCACCTCCAAATCACAGAGTTATATTAAAGGTACTGCATCTCTGCAAGCTCTCTCTCTCTCTCTCTCTCTCTCTCTTCTCGTCTTTTTCTTCATCCACATTGCTGTTGTGGCAACAACCATTCACTCTCACACTCACAGAAAGGTCCTCAGGTGAGATTCGAACCCAGAACATTCTTACTGTGAAATCAACTGTTTCAGTGGTGCAGCGAATTGGACTTCCGCCTCACTGCAAGAAGGTCCTGGGTTCAATTCCAGGGCTCGGCCTGGGTGTTTCTGTGAGGAGTTTGCATGTTCTCCCAGTGCCTGTGTGGGCTTCCTCCAGGTGCTCCAGATTCCTCCCACAGCTCAAAGACGTGCACATTAGGCTAATTGGCTGTTCTAAATAGCCCCCAGGTGTGAGTGTGTAGGTTGGAAGTCAGACCTCAATCCCAAATAGAGTTATGGATAAACAGCAGCAGAGAGAGAGGAAGCAGTGGAGAGCTCTGGTGGATGCATCCATGACCCTTAAACCTCTGACAAAAGGACGGGAGAAGACAACAACAACAACAACGATGATACTGACTGCTGTGCCGTGTCACCAAACACTGTGGTTCCCAGTTTTCTGAAGTGAAACAATGAACATGAGTTTAATGACTCCACCCACATCAACATAGAAGAGCAGCTCAGTATTGCCTTATTTCACAGGGATAATAACAGGAAATGCGATGCTTGGGTCCGTGTTTTCAAAATGTTTGCCAGTTCCCATGAGTGTATATTATTACTTTTAACTCTTCCTGGTTCATAATGCACAAGAAATGATTATATAAGCTAACATAATCTAATGATAAAATAAGCTATTAGTTAGGGGATCAGCCATGTTCCCCAGACCCAATGTTCCCCAGTCCCTATGTTCCCCAGTCCCTATGTTCCCCAGTCCCAATGTTCCCCAGTCCCTATGTTCCCCAGACCCGATGTTCCCCAGATCCGATGTTCCCCAGTACCTATGTTCCCCAGTCCTGATGTTCCCCAGACCCAATGTTTCCCAGTACCTATGTTCCCCAGTCCTGATGTTCCGAAGTCCCTATGTTCCCCAGTCCGTTGTTCCCCAGTTCCTATGTTCCCCAGTCCCGTTGTTCCCCAGTCCCGATGTTCCCCAGTACCTATGTTCCCCAGTCCCGATGTTCCCCAGTTCCGATGTTCCCCAGACCCAATGTTCCCCAGTACCTATGTTCCCCAGTCCCATTGTTCCCCAGTCCCAATGTTCCCCAGTACCTATGTTCCCCAGTCCCGATGTTCCCCAGTCCCTATGTTCACCAGTACCTATGTTCCCCAGTCCCTATGCCCCTCAGTCCCTATGTTCCCCAGACCCAATGTTCCCCAGATCCGGTGTTCCCCAGTCCCAATGTTCCCCAGTGCCGATGTTCCCCAGTCCTGATGTTTCCCAGTACCTATGTTCCCCAGACCCAATGTTCCCCAGTCCCAATGTTCCCCAGTCCCTATGCTTCCCAGTCCCGATGTTCCCCAGTCCCGATGTTCCCCAGTCCCGATGTTTCCCAGTACCTATGTTTCCCAGACCCAATGTTCCCCAGTACCCAAAGTTCCCCAGTACCTATGTTCCCCAGTCCCGATGTTCCCCAGTACCTATGTTCCCGAAGTTCCCCAGTCCCGATGTTCCCCAGTCCCTATGTTCCCCAGTTCCTATGTTCCCCAGTCCCGATGTTCCCCAGTCCCGATGTTCCCCAGACCCAATGTTCCCCTAGTGCCTATGTTTCCCAGACCCAATGTTCCCCAGTCCCTATGTTGCTCAGGCCTGATGTTTCCCAGCACCTATGTTTCTTATTAAATTAATGGATCTTCAAAGTAACAATTTATGGAACATTCATCATTTCACATTTTCAATGTTAAGAGGGTTAGGATTAGGGAACATAGGTACTGGGGAACATAGGGTCTGGGGAACACAGGGACTGGGGAACATTGGGTCAGGGAAACATAGGCACTAGGGGAACATAGACACCGACCCATTATTCAGTGAACTAGCAAAAAACTGCTAGCAGGTCTACACTTCAGGTAAGGAACTAGCTGTTAACTGCTTACGGTTTCACTCGGAAACACCTGGAAGCGGGAAACATGCAAAAGAGTTACCTAGGCAACCAGAGCTGGCCAAGAGCACAATTTGCAATTAAGATTTACACTTCAGTAGCGGTTAACTGCAAACGGTTTCACTCAGAAACATTTGGTAATGAGAACCACTTAAAAGGGTTACCTAGGCAACCAGAGCTGGACATGAGCACAAGTTGATTGTGTCATGAAGAAATTCGCATGTCACTTTAGACCCTTGTCACTTATCATGTCCTATCTGGACACCACCTTATTCTATGTTCATGAACATGGAACCTTGCTGGACCAATCACATTAGTGGTCCGTTATGAACTGTTGTAGAATGTATATGAATCAAGTAGGAAACGTAATTTAGCTTCATCACGCTACTCTGTTGTTGACTTTTTTCCCTAGTACAAAACATCCCCAAATTTTTTATTCGTTACATGAAGGACAGGTGGAAAAAAAAAATCACCTTTTGTTGTACTTTCCATCATTTTTTACAGAACTGTTCTGTTAACCTTTTCTTCACTGTCACAATCACTCCAATTTCTTTGCCATCCCCGGAAACAGCCGGCAAACTCGAGTTACTGAATATTACAAATTTAATCAGAGATAAATGAGGCCCTGGAAGGGAGAGGGAGCTGACTGTGGCTTGAATAATCTCCCCATTCTTAATTAAATGACTGAAGAAAAGCCAGCACATTAAAGGAAAGAGAGCGCCTGGGTCTCCTGCCTTCTCCAGAGATGGGAGAGAAGTTAATAAGACAGTGAAGCCTCTGCAGTCATCAAGAGCCAAAATCAGGCGCCGGAAGAACAGAGAGTTTTCAAGGATGTGACCGAGCTGTGACAGAATAGGGCTGAAGGCGAGTTAGATAACGCCACTACTGCGAGACTTCAGCCGAAAACGCCACTTTAATATCCAATCAGAGATGACAAGCAGACGTCTGATCATTCGCAATGCACAGTGTGAAGTCTGCATAAATTACACAACTCGCTTGAAACGCTGGATTGTTTTCTACTTAATTACAGAACAACCACATGGCATCCATGAGTTAAAAAAAAAAAAGAACTCTTTTCTAACTTTACATTTTTTGAAGATTTTTTTAAAGAAAAAAATGTGAAAGTGCATCAATTAAACATCTATCTATTTTAAATAAATACTTTCTGAAAGGTAGAAGATGAAGTACAACCCAAATACATCTCAAAAAGATGTTAGTGGAAAAAGAAACCACATTTTTATTCTTTTTCTCAATCTTTTCTCGAGTAACCGGGTCACCACAGTGCATTTCTAATTTACATTATATGCAATATGCCTTATCACCCACGCCTTAATCCATTTTCCATCTCCTAATCCTTAATCTTACAGCAGAAATAGATATATATACATAAATCACAGATATATTGTCTGTGCTTACACTTTCATTTTGTCTGCCACTGCCTGCTGTTTGTCAAAAACGATTTAATTCAATTCAGATTATTCGCATTTAAACAAGATTTTAGCAGCAGCAAACTGGTTCTAATTAAATATATACACTGCCCACCAAAAAAAAAAAAAAAAAAAAAAGTCACAAAAACAAAAATGTTGTTCTATCTTTATTCTTGCTTATAGCACGTGATTGTCATGCCATCGTTTCAACTTAAGCAACATAACATTGATTTCCCTCCAGTGTCGGGTTCATTTCTCACCGACGTCTTGAATCGATGAGGGGAAAACTGAACCCCTCCATAAAGTCTTCTCCAGCACATCCCGAAAACTTTCAATAGGGTTAAGGTCAGGACTCTGGGG
>JAQMYF010000013.1:4313720-4328284 GCA_030014195.1 Neosilurus mollespiculum | reverse complement strand
CTCCTTGGAAACGAAAGTAAACAGTAATAAAGTGTTGGTGAGAATCAAGAACAGGAAGTGATAGTGTGAGGCCTTCACAGGGAAAGTGTTTCACTGGACATTTTATATCTCTCCAGATTTCAATCAATTCAGCTCAGTGAAATGTGTCAATCAATCAATCAATCAATACAGGTAAAAATCCTCTTAGATGGATTACTGTAAATATACAGCATAAAACTTCTCTTTCTCTCTCAATCGTGCACACGCAGATCTGAAGAACACCCTCAAGCATCATTCATCATTTAAACACACACACACACACACACACACACACACACACACACACACACACACACACAGAAGGGTTTACAAGATAAAAGGACAGTTTTACTACAGACTGCACAGGATCAGGTAAGATTATATCAGATTAGATCGGATCAATTAAGATTAGATCAGATTAGATCGGATCAGGTAAGATTAGATCGGATTGGATCGGATTGCATCACACCTAGGGGCAAATTTCAGTCAGTTAGCCTAATGTGCTTGTCTTTGTCACCGTGGGAGGAACCCCATGCAGGCTTGGGGCGAACATGCAAACACACAGACACACCCGCACTGAGCCCATGATGGACATCATTCAATCTGTGCCCGCGCCTCCCCTCTATGTACATTAATAAATATTTAAATGAACTTCACCTTAACAAGTCCAAGGGATCCTAACTTCCTGTTAGTGATGACGATAATGACGATGCATTACCGCTGGTCGTGTCCCTGTGTCAGCACTCACTGGATTCACCAGCACAGAGTAAGTGCAGTGTAAAGTCTGAGTAGCTCGGTGCAGATCTGAAAGAGAAGACCGTAGATTTACACACCACAGGAACATCTCCTGCAACCATCTCCACACAGATTCCATCATCATCATTTCATACAACTGGTATTACAAAATACATACAACTGGTATTGGCTACCAAGATTCAGAGTGCCCCCCTCAGCTGAGAGGAAACTGGTTCAGACGATCAGGAACAACCCAGGAACCTCGGAGATACAGACCTTACCTGAACCGGAAGCTTCTGGAACTGCAGCATTAGCGTCTACAGCCCAGTGTAGAAGAAATCCACACCTTCAGCCTCATCTACCATCCACGGAACAGTTTGCGTGTGTATGTGTGTATTGAGTGTGTTCCACAGTCTCGGGTACTCAAGGATCTCACTCCACCTGTAATAGGAGGAGAAGTGAGAGAGACGTGAGCAGCACAATAACGGCGACTGCGCGGAGCTAACGACGGATATTAATCTCGAGCTTATCTACAGTGAAACACTCCTCACAAAACCCTCGGGGAAGATATGCACACTATGATACCCTGAAACACAGCCATTTGAATTCACACATCAGCAAACTGACACAGAAATAGGTTTTCCTCTTAAAAAAAAAGTACGTCAGGTGGAAGTCAGAGGGATGTTGTGACTTAGGTGTTTTTAGAGGTTTGGAATAAGAGTTCCTAAATGTTTTTGGAGATACCAAAGAAGAACGAGAGAGAGAAAGAGAGAGACAGAGAGAGAGACAGAGAGAGAGAGAGAGAGAGAGAGAGAGAGAGAGACAGACAGACAGACAGAGAGAGAGAGAGAGAGAGAGAGAGAGAGAGAGAGAGAAAACATTTCATCCAGGCTTTGCACCTTTAACCTTATGCTTTGACAGATGGCTGAAAATAAAATAAGGATTTCTTTACACCGGACTCATTCAGCTAGAATTTCTAAAGGTCCAGTTACATGAAATTCCTCACAGGATGGTCAACATAATATTGATGCCCTGTTAAATTGTTTCACTATATGCATTTCTGATTCCTCATATTGTTTTATATATATATATATATTGTTGGCGCGCCTTTAGCCTTGATTACAGCATGGAATTGTTGCTTCAGTTGGTCAGGTTGAGGCTCAGCAACATAATGTAACAATAAAAACTCAGCTGAGGACCTGAATGTACTGAATCCTATTGAATTTCTTTGGGATGTGTGTTTTTTTCTCCCTTGACAGAGTGGCTATGGAGCTTTATGGAATACACACACACACACACACACACACACACACACATATATAATATATATATATATATGTGTGTGTGTGTGTGTGTGTGTGTGTGTGTGTGTAGGGTGTACCCTGTCTTTGCCTGGAGTCAGCTGAGATGACTGCAGTAGGAAAAGGTAGTTCAGCAAATGAATGAATCGATTAATAATTTTATGCCTAAAAAAAAGATGGTTACACTTTTTACCCCCACCAAGAGGGGAAGGTGTGTCTGTCTGTTTGTGTGTCTGTGGCCATGATAACTCGAAAACTTATGGATGGATATCCACAAAATTTTAACCAAATATAGGTCTTGGACCAACAAAGAACTGATTGAAGTTTGATCCAGATCCAGAACGGTTCTGAAGGATTTTAACATTGCGGTATAGGGCAAGGTGGCGGAAATCACCCAGAATGTGCCGGGAGAAAAAAATACAAAGCTCAAAAATAATTGCCAAACAGGCCACATTGGGCACTGTAATTCTACATCATGCAAAGAAAAAATTGCACGATCCAGGTGAAAATCTCTCTTTTTTTTGTTTGTTTGTTTTCCATGGCTACTGATGTTCTCACTCTGTACCTTATTCTTTTACATTGTCGAACGTGAGAGGTTGAAAAAAATATAAAATTCCTAAAAATCTATTGAAAGCCCTGTAGTGAATCTCTGGTCAGATGAGCTGCCTTTATTATAAGAAATCATACAGTACGTGTCATATTTAACGTTGCTGAACTCCAGCTTGGATTTTCTGTATGCTTATCAGCTCTCTGACAGCATTTCTTTTCCCATGTGCTCATTTCACACCATTGAAATACTTTGCAGGACCGCTTATCCAGACTATGGTCCACCATCTGAAGGGTCCTGCTTATGTTTTATGTTCTCATATTTTCTCGTGTGCCGGTTTAAAACCACTATAAGACACAGCCAAGGCGCAGAGTATTATGTACAGTATTACATTAGCACTTTGGGCAGCGACACCCAAGACGGGCAGCTAATTCCGAGAGCAGCATGATACAAACAGAACATTTGTGACGCCAACTCGGACAGGTTCTCAGAGGTGCAGTCCCTCTTCCGAGGAAACGTAGCTGGCCCTTCTGGTGCATGAAACTTTACACCGGGAAAAACGATGGCCATGCGTGTGGCCAGCTGTTCTTGTCCTGCACTTGAGGAGGCCGCGATTTGGCCACAACGCCAACGCTTGCTCAGTTAACCTCCAGGAAATCATCATGGAGGGAATGGAATCCCGGTCATGTACATCATCCTATTCTGGTGTGGCCTGAGAATACGCTGGCAGATACCTTATCTGAAAGTACTACGCTTGCAGGTTGGCCTGTGGCATAACAGATAAGTTTACAAGCCTGGCATGGATGGGCGAGATGCCTTGGCATGGTTTCCTTGACACAGTATGAAGGGAAGGGTCACCTATTCGTTATACAGGGTGTGTCCTGCATTTAAATAATAAATTCCTTCAAGAGAAAACAAAAAAAAAACCTATTCTTTTCTGATAAAGCATTTACTTAGCCAATTTCGCTAACAACTGCCCAGAAAATAAAATGTCTTTTCTGACATCAGCTAATGATTGTTTAAAGCTGCATGAACAATAGATGGTTATAAGTATAAGTATATGGGCTTCATAAATGACTAAAATATACGCAGTGTCCTTGTAATTGCCCTGGCTTCCTGCCTCATAGCCAGTGTTTCCAGGATAGACTCCAGATCCACCATGACCATGACCATGATGACACACTTCACAAATTGCCCTGCTATAAAACAAAGAAATCTTCAAGAAGTGCTGTTCTAAATTCTAAAATATTCGACATCAGGCTCGTTAGAGTAGCTCCACATCCATTTTCTATTCCTTTAAGTGTCTATATATAGTGATATGCCACTTAACAATGAGTTCCCCAAAATGTGGACCATAAGGAAACAATGAACACGGGTTTGATGATTGCTCCTACATCAACATGGAAAGTAGCACATCACTGCCGTTTTACAAAGAAAGTATGCGGAAACATGATACTTGGGTCTATTTTTCCAAAACAGTTTCTATTTCCTGTGAGTATATATTTATATACATTGATTTAGAGCTATACACAAAGGATGTTTTCTTATTGAATTTCCGATAATTGCTATGTAATAATAATAAAAATTATTATTATTAATAAAAAGCTTTTTAAATTTTTATTTTTTAAAATTCAGATGAATCTATTTAACCTATTTTTGCAGCGAACAAGCCAGATAGTGCTTACAATTTCACTTGGAAACAAGTCAAAGGAAAAGAAAACGCAAGAGGGTTACCTAGGCAACCAGAACGGTGACATTTTCAGTGGCTAAGCAATTCCTTTGTGTCTCAGTGATCAAGAAATTCGCTTCTTGCTCATTGGTTCCTGTGTAAATGCCCCTTAAGCCAAGACTGAAAAAAAAAAACAACACTTTGTAACCAATGACTTCTTGAACAAGTTCACTTTATCAGTTAATTTGTTTGAAAGTAGAGTTATTCTTGAAAAAATAAATAACTATATATTTCTGGCAGACTCAGTTGAGATACTTGAATATCTGGTAACACCAATGCAAGTTTACGACACCAACATATCACGATGGCCAAGAACAGGACAACTTCAAACGGCAATACCAACGAGTCCATGACAAGTCCAAGTACTATTCTTGGTACATATACATGGTGTATATGGTATATTACATATAAGAACATGTTGTACTACTGGTTATTCCAGATTCCAGGATTTCCTGCATTACTGTGGTTATGGGTATTATAAACATTCACAGTAGTCGTAATATAGAAAAAGCTCGGCACACTTTTCCAAGTTAATACCGACTATACTACACAGATCCGAAATAAAGATAATAGGTCATTTCCTTTTAACCCGACGACAGAAAAGTTCTAGTAAGTTTTATCTTAAACTTGAGGAAAGACCACCTTCATTAACCCCAGTGAGGAGAGAGATCACACACTCGTGTAGCTGTGCGTTTTTCAGCCTTTATCAGGAAGCGTGCATGTGAAACGGATAGATCTTAATTAAATAGTGCTTCTAGCCAAAGGCAAGTCTGCCAAGCACTCATTTCAGCCACCTCACACCCGACTTTCCCCAATCAGTATAAAGCAGCAGAGGATTGGTATTTTAAGCATGAAGTGTTATAGAATAATAACCAAATAGTTTCGTTGGTGATGGAATGAATCAATGTGTGGACAGTCGGGTAGTGTTTCACTCAGCTGTCCGGTTGTATATGTTTGCATCCATAAATCTGTAGTCAGAGAAGACAATGTTGAGATTTTATTATATTTTATATATTACCGATGGGTCTGAGAACAGTCTCCAGAACATTGTAAGTGTTGTTTTGTAAAGCGCCTTTCACCTGGGAAAATTTTTGTTGTACACATCCAGCAGGGCTGCAACAGAAGGGACGGATGTAAGTTTGAGTGAGCTGGATATGGATATATGTGTAGCTGCTTTCACATATAAAATATGCATTGTATACAATACTATTGTTGAAAAACCTTGTATGATATTCCTGTAATACTACATTGACATACGACCACTGTATATATGTTCCATGATATACATATATATAATGTTACATGACATATGTGGGTATATAAGGAAGTCCTGTGGCCTTAGCATTAGGAAATCATAGGATTGCTGTAAGAAAACTGTACCATTCTGATCGCATCAGATGATCCAAAAAGCTTATTAAAATTGTATGTGTATGATAACTCAGCCATGGAGCCTGGACCTGGACCTGGACCTGGTGTTGAGAATTATCTGCGAGACATGTTCAAAACTCCATGACAAGGATCTATGATGACAGGTGAGTTTCATACGACATACCCACAACTCCCAGTGCATTGAGAGGAAACCAACCGTTCAGAGCACAGTAGGCACAGAGAGAGCAGAAAGACCATAAATGGGAGGAGGAATCCAAACAGGCCATCAAGTGTGCACACCCAAAATCAGTGTTTAAGGAAGAGGTGGAGAAGCAGCTTCCTGAAGTTCCTGAATCATACTTTGGTGCTTCAGTGGTGTCCGAGAATAAAAATAAAGCTCAGGAAATGGATATAATATCTGACCTTTAATAAATGTATAATCATTGGTGCTGACAGGGGCGGCATGGTGGTGTAGAAGGAAGCAAGTCCGTCTTACCACAAGAAGGTCCTGGGTTTGAGTCCCAGGCTTGGTCAGAGCGTTTCTGTGTGGAGTTTATATGTTCTCTCCATGCTTGCGTGGGGTTACTCCGCATACTCCGGTTTCCTCCCACAGTCCAAAATCATGCACTTTAGGTGGACTGGTTGTTTCAGATTACCTCTACAGTAGGTGTTTGTGTGTGTAAACGGTTGTGTGTGTGTTGGCCCTGCGATGAACTGGCAAGCTGTTCAGGGTGTACCCTGCCGTCACCCAGTGTCGGCTCTAGCCTCCCAGCAAACCTAGCAGGATTAAGTGGTTCAGCAAATGAGTGAGTGGTGATGACATACTGCTGTGGAATACAGGACTTAAACACATCAGGGCATGCTGTTATCGGAAAGTAATCAACACTGAGATAATACCGGTTGCATGAAGTCATGATGCTGTTGATTATTTTCCTGTTACTGCAATTAAGATCTAGAACCAAACACAATTTCAGACATCAGTCTCTTTGTTGTTTCTCGCAGACCATCTGACATTACATTAAATCATTTTATTTTCCCCTCCGTGTGGGAAACAAACACTTATGTAGTGTGTGTCCTTAAACATAGAGCATTACAACAGCTGGACACGGAGCCAATATAAACAGACGGTATAAAAATAGACGTTTTGTGAGCTGGAAAATGTTGTTGTGGTGGACTGTGTCTTCTCTGTCTCTCGCATACCTCCCTGCGTGCTAACTGCCAGTCTAACCCTGGCCTGACCTTCAGCACAGAGAGGCAAACAAGTCTGACCCGCTGCTAAACTTCCCTCGGTTGGATGATAAGCGGCTGTTTAATTATATTCATCTACATGGATCTGACATTGTTCCAGGATGAAGTCAGAGTTCTGCAAGGTTACCGAGTGCTGAAAGTGGATGGGAATTTTAAACGCCGCCCGCTGCAGCACTTTGCAGCCAGCGCCTATATTTTCTGCTTTGTTCCAAGAGCCACAGAGGACAAGCATCACTATTTGGTAAAGGGCAAACACTGGGATTTTGCATATAAAACTGGCACATACTATAAGTTGGGATTTTAACAGAGAAATTTGCATAAGGAGGGTAAATATCACACATTTAAATGCAACAACATCCCACAAAACACTGTCGAAATGGAATGCAAGGAACTTTTAGGATGTATTGTATCACCGTAAAATTTTCATATTTAAAAACATAGGGCGGCGGCACAAAGGCGTAGTGGTTAGCATATCTGCCTCACAGCAAGAAGGTCCTGGATTCAAGTCCCGGGCTTGCCGGGGGCGTTTCTGTGTGGAGTTTCCGTGTTTTCCGCATGCTTGTTTGGGTTTCATCTGGGTACTGGGGTTTCCTCCCACAGTCCAAAGACATGCATATTAGGATAACTGTCTCTTCTAAATTGCCGCTAGGTGTGTGTGGTTACGTGTATGCTGGCCCCGCGATAGAATGTTGATTAAGTGTGCTATCTTTGCTTATGTATATACTACATCAGCTTTTCTCCCAAGCCGCGGTGTTCCGTCTCAGAGTCTATTCCGGACATTTACCTTGCCTTCTATGAATAATTGTTATTAAGTGTGGAATCATAAGTAATAAATTTATCACTGACTTGTCTGAGGGATATTTCCGCAAAACGCTAAACGTATCCATAAATGAACAAATAAAAAAATCTTAATCATTGGTTTGAAAAATGGTACATTTTATAGCTAGAATAATCTTAGTTCCGACCCCATGGCTGACTGCGGCCTTTCTGTAATGTTCTCACTGTGACTGGGGTTGGGGGGGGGTTGGGGGGGTGTTCATCGGGGTACTCCAGTTTCTTCCCAAAGTCCCAAGTGGCTACTCCAGACTGGCTACTCTAAACTGCCTATAGGAGTGAATATGTGTATAAATGGTTGTTCGTTTGAGACTCTGTTTGCCCTGCGATGGACCGGTAACCAGTTCAGGATATAACCCCGCCTCTCAGCGGAAGTCAGCAGAGATTGGCTCCAGCTCACTCACGACCCTGATGGACAAGCTGTATAGATAATGGATGGATGGCTAGCTTGTTGATTGGTTTACTATGACAGCACCCCAACCCCGCCCCCCTTTCAGGCAAAATTCTGGCCTGTTATAATTACACATATGCTATGGGATGAGGTTGAAGAGGTAATAGATTATCCATTTATTAATTGAAATTGAGGTGCATCAGAACCTTCATGTATGTGGAGGACGCCGAAGTGTTCTTGACAGTCGCCGTTCCCATAACTCACACACAGGTCAATTCTCTCTGATAGATAGGTTTACACATGTGTGTAGCACCCCGCGGAAAGAGTGAGCAGGGCACCTATAAAATATCCTTAATGGCTGCACTCGGTGCTCCTCCAGTCCTCATCACATTTACAGGCAACCTGGATGTTTTATCACCTTCATCTCTCCTTGTTAGCTCTGCCTCGCCCACACAACTCAGGTGGACGTATCGACACCAGCGCTAATTAGATCATTGCCCTTATTTATGGCATTCAAATGTTTTCAGGTCAGCTCTAATCTCATCTTAATCAGTAAGGTCAACCCATGAAAAAGTGCAGAGAGATTAAAAGAAAAAAAAAAAAAAAAAAAAAAAAGGCCAGCTCCATCAGACGAGCAAGGCTGTCAGCCGCTAACTGCTAAATAGCGTTATATAAGCAAGCAGCACAAAACGGCACAGAAAAAAGGTTCGCTGTGGCTTCGCTGAACCGTATTTGAAATGGTGTCACTGCATCAGAGATGAGATTTACATCAGCACATGATGGGTCACACGCTATCTTATGGCTGATAAGATCAATGAGGTTGCTTCACACTATAGTTACCACATTTCTTCAACCTTTTGAACTAAAGACTGCTGAAAAAGTACTTGAACGAGGTACTTAGGCAGAGGAATAAAACAGAAATGGCGCAAACCAGAGTTAGCTCATAGGATCATGCGTCAACATTACAACACAGCCAACACTGTGCGTATGAAGGTGGCACAAACTGAAGTTATGCTGGTAATTGTTTTGTTTTTAAAAGGATAATTCCTTTGACTTATATTGAGAATAAATCTAAACACAGAAATCACCCTGCAGCTCAATTTATGTTACATTATGTTACAGCTTAAAAAATACAAAAACTTATCGCTCACCCACTCACTGTGGGGCCGGTGGAGTAGCGGTTAGGGTGCTGGGCTCACGATCGAGAGATCATGGGTTCGAATCCTCGTCGGACCTCCACCCTGGGCAAGGTCTTAACCACAAGTGTGCCTCTGTCCAGCAGTATAAATGGGTACCAGTAAGGGAGGGTAACCTGCGATGGACTAGCGTCCTATCTAGGAGGAGTTGAACTCCTAGTCGCTTCACGCTACAGAAACCGGGGTAAGCACCACTAGGCTCCACTATGCTCAGGTGTAAAAGCCCACTCACTCACTCAACTACCCACTAGCCAAACCGCTTAATCTAATTACGGTCAAGGGTGGGCTGCAACCTATCTCAGCCGACACTGGCCTAAGTGTCTGCCCTGAACGGCTCACCAGACCATCGCAGTGACACACACACATAAAACAATTCAGGGGAAATTTGGAACAGCCACTTAGCCTACTGTGCAGGGGAGGAAACTGGAGTACTTAGAGGAAACCCACGCATGCACGGGGAGAACATAACTCCAAACAGGAACACCCAAGCCCAGAATTTGAAAACAGGACCTCCTTGCTGTGAGTCGGATGTGCTAACCACTAAGTCATCGTGCCGCCCCAAAAGACCTACAACAATGCTAGCTGGCTGGGTTAAGTTAAAGAAACTGCGGAGAATATGATAGTGGAAATCAAGACTTTGATAATACTTTGAAATGTGAGCAAGGTTACTAGCAGCTAGCTAGTGGGATAGCTAAATCAGCCAGTATTCTTGATGAAGTCATAAGTTCTGTTATGGAATATTTTACATGTCTGGCTGATCTAGAAGTGTAAGTCTCAGAAACAAAAATCCCACAAAAATGTGAAAAAAAGTGTGCTAGCAATTAACGATCAGAACTGCACATAACATCCAAGGTTTTGTTTTTACTCCTAAATTCTTTTTTTTTTTTTTTTTTTTAAATGACTCTGCATTTGTGTTAAAAACAAACCCATAGTAAACTGTATAAGCACATCTCCTACCTACACTGAGCAGAATTTAGTGAATTCACTGAAAAAATGCCCCCCAATTAGGATTTCCTACTTGGAAAGTCGTAAAAGTGATTTAATATGTCTGCTTATATCATCCATTGTAATTATTACATGACGTCTCAGATTTTTCGGCGACGGTATAGCAATGATTGCTTTCAAACCATCTACATTCAAACACACCAGCTGTTTCATATCAATATCAATAACACTGACCGTGTGGTTTACCTTTTTAAAATAGCCATGATTTTAGCTTGGATGTGTTGAGGTTGGCTGTGACAGAAGTGTGAGTTCCAACTTTCGAGTAAAACTCAGCAGGATGTCAAACCTGGCTTCTCCGAGAGCGAGTTCCCGATTCCTGAAAATCTCCTAAGTTTCGGCGAATATCCCCATTGCGAAAATATACCTAAAGTTCCTGAAAAAGTTCCACGGTGCAAATGTTGCTCATTTAAAATCTCCTCAGCTTGACTTTGGCATGTTGGATTGAGATAAACTTGTCTCTGAGGCTGAGGGAGATACAGCCACTTGAATTCAAGGTGACAGCTTCATCACCTCTCATATCTTATGCAACATTCACTTTGTCAGGGAAAACATGTTTGGCAAGAAGCCATCAGTCATCACTTTATCTAAATGCAGAAAAGCTATTACAAACTGACTCCTACAAAGAGGCACCTACTAACATATCAAACGCATACAATTCGTTATACTATCAGCAAGATCTAGCCATCAAACAAGTGCCATACTTTTTTATGTACCTTTAGCCCAGATAATTTTAACCGAGCGTAGCAGTTCTGGCTCTGTGCTCTACTTCCATTATGCTGATGCCTCAAATGAGCGCAGCAACTCTGCACAAAGCTCACTAAGCCTACGCCAAGCAAAGAGACCTAAATCTGTGCAAACACTTGTGTGAAGCCTTTGGACTTTTTTTTTCATGTTCGTATTGAGGTGGAAAGCTTTTAGTGGGGTGTTTAGAGATATAGTGATATATAAAGAGGTGCTAAAAGGCTGCTTAATTAATGAGTCACCTATGATTCATTTAAACCACCGAACACTTTCCAAATACCTATCTATTTACTGCAATTTAATTTCTGGCCACTTCTCAAATTTAAACCAGGGGTTCTCAAAGTAGGAACTATGAAATATAGCCATAGAGTCTATGTTAGCAAAGTTATATCCATTATAAAGTTCCTACACTCTAAGAACAAAAAATAATACTCAACTGTACCTTCTTTTGTTGCTAGTGTGTTACTTTCAAGGTTATGTTTTATAAGCTCATATCTATCATGGGCATCATTTAAGATACATAAGTAGATAATACCAATTCAAGGGTACTACCTTGAAGGAAGTACCCCAGGAACAAGAGATGTACACTTATTTTTTATTATTATTATTTTTGTAGCTCAAATATGTGGAGTTCAATCAACAAAGTGTGGCAAACTGTATTTGCAAGCATTCTATAATATCTGGTTGCTCCAGTAGAAATGCATGCGTAGTTCTTAAAGTTACTGGAAATACTACTGTGCTGAAAACACACCTCAAGTCTGTAAAGGATGAAAATCATATTTTTGTTTTCTGATATTTTAACTTTGTAAGTTTCAAAAAATAAGTACGTTTTAAAAGCATTTTTTTTTAAATTAATAAAAAATGTAAAATACAAAAAAAAGAAAGAAAGAAAGAAAGAAAGAAAGAAAGAAAGAAAGGGAAAAAAAGAAAAAAAAACTTCCTGGTTTCCTAAGAATAGTCCTGTGTTGAGAACCTGTAAATAAAAAAAGTAGGAATTGGTTTGGAAGTTCCTCAGTTTCTGGAAAAGCTTCCACATTCTGAAATCATGTCATGAAAAGGTACCAAAAATTCAAACATAGGTCATTATTTCTTGGACTTCTAACAACAAAGTTTGTAATCAGTTCTGAAATTATTCCTGTGTTTAAAAAATTCACTGAACGTAAGCTTCAAAAAAGTTACTGAAAAGTTTCCTGTGTTTCTGAAAATATTCCTGCAGTCAAACGGGTAGCTAAAATAGCTGA
Organism: Neosilurus mollespiculum; assembly: GCA_030014195.1. Taxonomy (NCBI): domain Eukaryota; kingdom Metazoa; phylum Chordata; class Actinopteri; order Siluriformes; family Plotosidae; genus Neosilurus; species Neosilurus mollespiculum. Next base: position 4,315,930 of record JAQMYF010000013.1, on the reverse strand, counting down.
ATTTCAGACAATAATGTTTTGTGAAATTTTTCATGTTTGTATATTACGAATGTGTGTAAGCTCTTGAGTATATTTTTTATTACTTTTTTTGTACGATTTCGCCTTAAAATGAATGTAAAGTTTATAAGATGGTGAAAATTCCTGGTCTTTTGATAGTAACCCTGCTTTAAAGTTAATATGTGCCAGTAAAAGAATATTGTTGAAAATATATTATACCTAAAAGAGAATTCCTTCTCTGAAAGCATTTCTAAAATTAAATTTCAAATAAAAAAAAGTTCCTTGCTTCATGAAAATATTTCTGAAGATAAACCTAACATTTGAAATAACTACATTATACCTATATAAAGTTACTTTAAAAAATTCCAGTTTCCATTTTTATTTATTTATTTATTTATGCATGCATGCATGCATGCATGTATGTATGTATGTATTTATGTATTTATGTATGTATGTATGTATGTATGTATTTATGTATTTATATATGTATGTATGTATGTATGTATTTATGTATTTATGTATGTATGTATGTATGTATGTATGTATGTATTTATGTATGTATGTATGTATGTATGTATGTAAGTATGTATGTATTTATTTATTTATTTATTTATTTTCAGTTTTATGAGATCATTACCGCAGTGAAGACATACCTATAGTTTGTAATTTCCTGTGTTGGGCGTGTAAATACTGCTAACATGTATCTATTGTGCTCTCCTGGTGGAAAATTCAAGAATGAAAAGCTCTACAGCTCCAAAAAAATGGCCATATTACCTTACACATATAAATAATGAGTCTAACACTTGAAATAGTATTAGATCTGGATGATGTTCATAACTCAGAATCTATTAAATTTATTTCACAGTTAAAAAGTCCTTGACTGCAAAAAGTTGACTTTCTGTTCATGGAAAAAAATGGCACTAAACCCTGTTTGACCTTGACTTCTCCAGTGGAAAACAACCTTGAACTATTGTCAACACCTGACAAAGGCACAGAGGTCTTTATCTTCTCAACAAAGTGATCAGGATCAAGTTTCAGCCTCCATTATTTTGGATGGCCACTAAAAATACATGAGTGAAGAGAGCTGTCCCAAAGAGATCTGCTGGGTGATTATCTCAGGTTGGAGGAACATATTTTGTGGCTTGTATTACTATGTTTAACCTTTCATGCCCTAAGCACTGCCTGCTTACCCATACTGAACTGTCACCCAAACTTTGTGAAACTTACGCATGCTTTTCATTCTTTACCTGCAATGTTCTATGCATTGCCCCCCCCCCATCAGTTGCGAGACTCAAAACCTTCTTGCAACAGTGCTGATTATTCCATCACTGTGCCACATTATTATTAATATTATTATTATTATTATTATTATTATTATTATATTACTGTTATTATTATTATTATTATTGTTTTTATTATTGTCATTATTATTATTATTAGTATTATTATTATTATTATTATTGTCATTATTATTATTATTACTATTTTTATTATTGTTATTATTGTCATTATTATCAGTAGTAGTAGTAATATTGTCATTTTTATTATTGTTGTTGTTGTTATCATTATTATTATTGTTATTATTATTATTATTGTTATTATTAATATAATTAGTGTCACTATTATTATTCTTATTATTATGGATATTATTATCATTGTCATAATTATTGTCATTATTATTATTATTATTATTGTTGTTGTTATTATTATTATTATTGTTATTATTAATATAATTAGTGTCATTATTATTATTGTTATTATTATTATTGATATTATTATCATTATCATTATTATTATTATTATTATTATTATTATTATTACGCCTTCTTTTTTCATCATTTTCTGAATCATTTCCTTTATTCGGCTCACAGACAGGCTGGAGCCCATCCTTGCTGACTCCAGACAAAGGCATGGTATACCCTGAACAACTCACCAGACCATAGCAGGGCAACATAAAGCATGCAGACACCACACAGATACACCCTCGCCAAGCATGGGGCTCGAACTCAGGACCTTCTTGCCCTGAGGTGAAAGTTCTAACCACTATGCCACTTTGCTGGCCTTCTTTATTCATTTACATATTTAATTACTTCATGTAGTGAAGTTATTCTTTTCATGGTCTCACTCATGTTTAATTCTAATTTAATTTCACGTTAGAAACATGCTATAATCTGACAATACAATGTTAAATATAAATAAATAAATATTATATA
>JAQMYF010000013.1:4295661-4307622 GCA_030014195.1 Neosilurus mollespiculum | reverse complement strand
TATTTTCTAAATGTCTAGCCCATCTGAATCAGGTTATAAAATCTCTAACTTAAGTGACTCAGATTTCTTAGAATGTGTAACTTGTGACTCAAATGCCTTAGCATGTTTAACTCAAGTGACTCATACTATTCAAAATATTTAACTTAAGTAACTTAGATTTCCTAAACTGTCTAATTCAAACATATCCAGCTCTGTAAAATGTTTAACTCAAAAAAAATAATTTTTAAAAATGCCTCAACACTATATCAAGTTATCTAAGTCCAACTCAAGTGACTCAAATTTTTGTTTAAATCAAGTGACTCATATATATATATATATATATATATATAATAACTGAAGTTAACTTGCAAACATCTTGCCCTATTTAACCTACTGTATATTACTATTATACCCAAATTCGTCATAGCAATAAAAACAAGATATGGGATGGCAGTTTTGTTACTGTGCTATGCCATAATGTCCTGTCTGGTGAAAAGGTCCTGTAACGAACCTTCCATAGGATCAGCACTAATGCCTTTGACCATATGAACAGAGTGGTTTCTTATTGACTTACTGGATAGACATGAGCCCACGTGTTAGCTGACCTCATTCAATATATGTGGCTTGTTAGTGATTTCTCCCTCAAGTCCACAGACTTTAGTATCGTCATGAATTTGACCTTCAGGAGATTCCGCAGGGGCGAGCAGGAACAGGTCCCAATAGAGTGGAGTGTTTCCCAAAAATGAATTTATAGGATCTTGTGGTGCTCGTCAGTATGCGCTGGAATTAGTGATCGATTCATGTCATGGAACAACAGAACTTTTGAGGTGCTATCGACACGGGATACAGTGGATTTGAATACACTGCAGTTCATGATTTTGAATTACGGGTATGTTATAGAACGATTTTATTTACTCTATTCCTACTTTGGAAATGCAGAAGTTGCATATGGTGGCGTTTCACACGACAAACATTTTGTCTTGCATGTATTAAAGTCCTAACAATCCAGAACATGCAATCATGCCCCCCCCCCCCCCCACACACACACACACACCATCCATGTCCTAACCTTGTTACATGTCAAGAGATGTTTCAACATGGCAGTAAATCCATAACTCTTTTCTTTCCCCACTCTCTTCTGTCGCTCACCATACATCAATCCTTTCACTCATTCATAAATTCTGGAAAAAAAGGCCCTTTTAGTTAATTGCTGGGCAAATTTAATTTCTAAAAAAGCTCTTCAAAGAGCAAGAGGTAATGAAGTTGGGACATCTCAGTCGATCCCCTCAGCACCCCGCCCTCATCTCCTGACAGGGCCGTGTGAGTGAGAGTGTGAGTTTGAGTGTGAGTGTGAGTGTTGGACACTTACATTAGAGTCGGATGATTATGTAGGGTGAAGTGCTCCACAGCTCAGCTTATTGTAGCTGACACGATGCCCTTGTCTGAGAACAACCGGTTAAGAAGTTTGTCAAGGACAATCCCCCAATCCTCCCCCATCCTACCATGATCGCCACGCCCGTAAAAGAACAGAACGGCGCTCCGGCAGCCTTGGACTCGGAAATTCGCTGCTCGACAGGGAACATACATCAATCCGTCAGGGTCCAAGCATAGACAAGCCTGTAACCTTGAAAAGTTTCAGCATTGGTGTGGAATGGCTAGTATTCAGACTGAGACACTTCTCTCTCTGGGCTTTGCCTAATATAACCGCCGGCTGGATAAATTAAGATGCCGTTGAATAACACTCCTAAGTCCAATTTAAGCGCAAACCCCTACCGAGTCCTCTCGAGGCCTCAATTATGCTGAGACTGCCACAGAGTAACTTGCTGTAAACTTCTTCCTGTGGCCATTAGCAACGGGGTGAAAGATCACGAACTCTACACATGAAAGGTTTACATTGGGGGGGGGGGGTTTGGATAAGTGTGTTTGAGTCAGGAAGGTTCGTCGAATAAATCTAGCATATGTTAAAATGCTGTGTGTTCCAGGCATTATAGCAGAGCTCCTGCATGGCACGAAGCACCACTGATAAGGAAAAAGTATCAAATCATCGAGCTGCTTTGGGAACGTCAACACATTTTCGTTAATGTTCCTTAGGTAATTGCACTCGCCAAGCCAAACAAATAAGGCTAAAAACTGCGAGCTCCCCATAGATGAACGTGCCCAAGTTTGGCTGCAATAGGTGGTTCCCTTCCTAAGATATGAATTAGTTTTCGTTTCTCTTAATAAAACCTACAGCATATGTCCGTCCGTCCGTCCTTCCGGCGTACGTGTACACATGGGAACACTGTGTTACTCTTTTGAAAATTTTACTTTTTGATCTCGAAAAAGGAAAAAGCATGGGGAGAACGTGCAAACTCCACACAGAAATACCTGTTCTCTTCCTCTAGTTCTCCACCTAGAGGAAATGACTTTCACACCTCCAACATATTGACAACGCATTGTTGAAATCTGCAGTAGTGTAGGTCGGACAAAAAAAAAAAAAAAATTCAAATGATTTTTTTTCCAGCCCACTCATGCCGACACGTGGAAAAAATGCAACATTTTTTTTTTTTTTTTTTTTTTTTTTTATCAAGACACTGAGACTGTATTTCGGTGGGTTTATCAGAGCTGTAGGGTAAACACTACTTTATCACAAACGCTCCTTTATTTTATTTATCCCATTTATCCCCTCCTTACTCCTTTACACCTTCTTTCTTGTCTCACTCACTCATTTCCAGCATCACTTAATCCCATTAAGGGAGCCTATCTCAGCCGACACTGGGTGAAGGCAATGCACCCTGAGCAGCTTGCCAGACCAACTTACAACTTTGCAGTGCCAACTTACACTACCATCCACACTCATATTTACAGCTAGGGGCAATTTGGAACAACCAATTAGCCTAATGTGCATGTTTGTGGACTGTGGGAGGAACCGGAAGTACCCGGAGGAAACCCATGTAAGCAAGAACATGCAAACTCACTCATTAACCACAATCCTACTAGGGTCGCGGGGAGACTGGAGCCTACTCTGAGACTACAGACACTGGAAAAAGGTGGGGTACATCCTGAACAGCTCACCAGAGGGCCAACACACACACACACACACACAAAATCATTCTTACTCACATCTACACCCAGGGGCAATTAGGAACGGACAATAAGCCTAACGTGCATATCTCTGGACTGGAGAAGGAAACCGGAATACCTGGAGGAAACCCATAGAAGCACAGCGAGAACATACAGAAACGTCCGAGCCTGGGACTCAAACCCAGGTCCTTCGTGCTGTGAGACGGACATGCTAACCACTGCACGGATTACAAACAGAAACATCTTAAAAAAGAAATCCCGACCCGCGGTCCTACCCCTCCTTCACCTCTTCTACAATGTCCTGACTTCTGATATATGTGAGTACATGAAGTACTGAACTGTTTGTCAGAGCCACACTGAGCTGGGCCTTATCTCATTCAACATTGTGTTGTTATAATAGGACGGGAAAATAAACCGGTGGGTATTAGTACACAGTGGCCTCTTCGAGCTGTTCGAGAGAACACAGGAATGTACAGTGAGATCCTGCTCCTACTGATATAGTGTGATGTACAGGAAAAAAAAAAAAAAAGCCTGTTGTTGCATGCCAAAACCACTCCATGCCTGTGTGCATGTTTACTGTCTCGGCGTGAGACGCTTCGCCCTGGTCTTTTTGACTTAAAGAAGCTGAAGGAGATTTTCACGCATGTGCAGTGCGGCGTCTCGTTCGCGCGCCATAAATCGCATGCATAATACTAGTCCACTCTATAAAAATGTCACCGGTACACCCCGCTCGCCCTGGGCTGACATTTCTATTCTACAGATGGAAAAATCATTTCAGTGCGGCACTGCTGACAGATGAGCTGGCACCCAGAGACATGATTTAAGATCCTTCTTTTCCTTTTGCCCTCTACTTTTGCTTACGCCGTTAGTTTTATTACGGGACTTTTTTTTTTTTTTTTTTGCTTGCATTTGTTTCCTTTTTTTTTTTTCCTTCCCTCCCTCCCCCTCAGCTCCTAGCCTCCTCCTCCTCCTCCTCCACCTCCACCTCCTCCTTCTCTACATAGCACGAGCCAATTTAAGAGCCACTGTAAATGTCTTCTCCTTAAAAGCTGCTGCAGTGCTGAGATCTTTTGCTGGCATGCTCTGGTTGAGCCGTGGCTCTTACAAGAGCAAGTCCTGCCAGTCATTCCTTTTCTTTTCTTTTCTTTTTTTTTCTTCTTCACTCTCTTGAACAAGGCAGACACTTCGCCGCTTGATTTATCTGACCTCAATCTCACTACGAGGACTGCTGTTGTGTTTCTTTCTTTCTTTCTTGCATGCATCTCCTTTTTTTCAAAACGATGAATAATGCAGCTCAATCTTCATTACGATCAATCAATCACGGGTCACGATGAAGGGACGCCATGACCTTACTTCCAGTAGACGAGCCTGTCATTATCTCCCGAACAATTAGCCACATAATGCGTGCACGCATGCATGCGCACGGAAGTTGCACATACACACAAATGCGTTCTTCACCTCCTGTCCTTAGTTTCCTCCTCCTCTCTCCTGCCTTTCACGTGCACTCCAAACGCTCGTCTGTACTCCCACAATAGCATCGCTAATTCTCATCGTAATTGCATTCGGCATGAAGGTCAAAGTCCCATCACCTGGGCCGTGTAAGTTCAAGTCAGCATGTGATAAACATGTGTGGGACCGAACAAACAACACAAGGGTTCACAAACCTTGGATTTTTGCACTCAAAATGTCTAACCTGTGTTCTGTTCCTTTTTTTTTCCCTTTTCTTTTCTTCAGCTATATATTGAATGTGGACAAAGGAACCTGTAGCGAAATGTTCAACAGGCATCGGACCTCAGAAAAGAAATAATATTCTCAGCGAATATTCCTGCAACTCTTTAATATGTAGTCAGTTTTTTTTAAAAAAAGCTTCTTGAGGGTTTGTTAAATAGATCTTCGTTCATCACTTCCCATTTTTACAAAACGATAAATAAACACTAAGCATAACATAATTTACACGGCATATAATATACTTATCGCTGCTACCGGCCTTAAACCTCTGACATGATAAAGAAAATAAATATCAAATTTTTTTATTATTATTATTTTACTTATCTTAAATTTTTATTAATAAAAATTTACTTCTCTTAAGAAAAAAAGGTTTAGAGTGGTGTAGTGGTTAGCATGAAGCAAATAGGCCATACAGGGTGCACATATTAATTACCCATGTGCTTGTCTTACAATATATAGATGTAGGCAGAGCCTAAAAGCGGAGCCCCTATATGAGTTCTCTTACTTGACAAGTTTTTGGTGGGAGCTCTGAAACCCCGTCCATGAATCCTACGTATATCAAGATGAATTCATTTTAATAACTTGGTTATAGAAGGGAATAAAAATGAGGGAACCGAACATGAAATCTCACTCGCGACATGTAAAGTCCACCATTTAGAAACCGCGGCTTTACAGAACATTTCAATAACACAAGAATATCATCACTCCTTTATTTATTTCACCTCGTTAACCATGACGTCACATCACATGACCTGAATATTATATACACTCTCTTTCATTTGAAGGATTAACCACATGGCTAAGGTTTGATTTTTCAAGCTCACTCAAGGTCAAAGGTCAGGGTCTCGTTTGAAAACCCATAAATGGTTTTCTATTAATGTTCCATAGTAAAGTTATAAGCGCCTTACCTCCAAAATGCGCGACCTTGGTCTGACCTTGACCTTTGACCCAGACATTCCAAAATCAAATCATCTCTGGGACTCAGGCACGGCTGTGTCCCCACCAAGTATGGTGAAAGTCAGTGCATGGGTGTGATCAGGACTTTGTTCACAGACTGACAACTGACAAAAGTAAAAATACAAGCAGAAAACAACTTCGCTAGTTGTTGTTCTATTACCTCGTTTTAAAACCCACATCCAGCATGGTCGGGATGTGAGTCGCCAAAGCTCACCACTGGCCACATGCAGAAGAAAATACGCAAAATACCTTTAAGATGGCTTGAACTTTTCTCTGAGAATACGGAGGTGTTAATAATGAATAAAAAAAAGTTTTTCCTTTAAATCTAGTAAGGTTTGGGTGGCACGGTGACGTAGTGGTGAGTTACGGGGGCGTTTCTGTGTGGAGTTTGCACGTTCATCCTGTGTTCGCATGGGTTTCCTCTGGGTACTCCGGTTTCCTCCCACAGTTCAAAGACATACACAAAGCTAGGCTAACTGGCTGTTCCGAATTGCCCCAAGGTGTCGATTTGAGTGTGAATGGTTGTATGTGCGTGTAATTGAGCTGCGATGGTCTTGTGAGCCAATCAGGGTGTACCACACCTTCACCCGGTGTCGGCTGAGATAGGCTCCAGTCTCCTGGTAATTTTAATAGGATTAATCCGTTCATCAAACGAGTGAGAGTGAGTGAGTAGAACGTTTTTTTTTTACTTTTTTAATGAAAACTGGTTAAAATTCTATATAACTGGAAACAACTTGGGTGTAATGTTGTTGACACAGAGAAAGGAATTATGGGTAGATGTTCATTTCAGTTTAAAAATAAAGCACAACACACACATAACACATGAGACTATAAGCCAATACTTGATCACACCCTTACGTTTGTATGGAGTTGTGTGATTGCAGTGCATCCCAGACCAGAACCCTCTTCATGTCACGAATTAAACATGATTTATAAGAAATCTAAAGAGAACATTATCAGTACCACATGCACACACTAATTCCTTTATTGGGAGATTAGAAATGCACATGCATCTCCATAATCAAAGAAAGCCATCGACAAACAGCTGAGCTAATAACTCTGTGACCTGCTAACCTTTGACCCCTGACCTATTGACATTTACCTCTGCTCCGGCTCCATTGTGAGTGGAAATGTAAAGACGTTAATAAAGTCTCAGCGACAGAAATCGTTACGCGATCCATACTCCATTATTATCCTTATCAACTCCGTATCACATTTAACATCGTCTTAATTCTCGCTACTGGTTTAACGTGTTACGTCGTGATTCTGGGAGCAGCAAGGCATAGTTTATCGCAAAACCCCATACTGAAAGCGCGCGGCAGTTTTCCTCAGACGTCTCGTTCAGATAACTTTTGCACAAATGGAAATTTTTTTGCAGAAATGCTCGGAATACTAGAGAATGCATCACGTTAATACAGGATATTTAGATTTGGTATACACTACACCGGAGTGACTACGTCAGGATAATGCACATTATCATTCATTCAAAAAATGGGAACAAGAGCTTGGGTTCCAGTCCTGGGCTCGGCAAGGGCATTTCTATATGGTTTGCACCTTCTCCCCCATGTTTGCTTGGGTTTCCTCGGGGTACCCTGGTTTCCTCCCACAGTCCAAAGACATGCACATTAGACTAATTGGCTGTTCCAAATTGCCCCTTGGTGTAAGTGTGAGTATGTGTGTGTACGTTGGCCCAATGATGGACAGGCGGCGTACCCCGCCTTCGCCCAGAGTCGGCTGAGATAAACTCCAGCCTCTCTGAGACCCTAGTAGGATTAATCGGTTCGTCAAATAAATGATTGAATGATTGGTGGAAAGCCATGAAGTATTTATTGGTATTCTTGTTACCAGCCAATTCATTCCATCACTGACGCCAATGTTTGGACAAGTCGAACAATAATTGCATGACTGACGTCACGCGCCGATGTTCCTCCTCTCCCTCCCCCCTACTCCTGCCGGAGAAATATGAAAGACAGAAAAAAGTGTGAAGAAAGAAACAGAAGTAAGTTACATGAGATTCTTAGCATATCGTGTGGCGAAAAATATCAAAATTCTGAGGACGGCAGACTGTTTAGAGTAAATTCGACACGGAATTAAATTCCTTGGTGGATCACGCCCCCTCAGTCAAACGAGTCTCCATATCATAATACCCCTTATTCAACAATTGCTAATCATCTACTTCACAAACTCGGGATAAGAATCAAGACGGTGCTGGAATCAAGACGGCAGACAAAACACGCGGTTTGTTACGGTCACTAATTCTGAAATCCTAGAAATACAATAAAATACTATTGTAAAAAAAAAGACAGAAAAAAATGGAAAAATAGGCCCCTGGGAGACACATGTATACTACCCCTGAACACCCCCCCCCCCCCCACACACACACACACAAACATACACAAACACACACCACCTATAAAATACACTCACTCAGTCACTCGTTCGCCGAACCACTTTATCCTATTAGGGTGGCAGAGAGCCTGGAGCCTATTTCAGCCCACACTGGGTGAGGCTCACCATACCATCACAGGGCCAACACACACACAACCATACACACTCACACTTACACCCAGGGGCAATCTGGAACAGCCAATTAGCCTAGTGTGCATGTCTTTGGACTGTTGGAGGAACACGGAGTATCCGGAGGAAACCCATGCAAGCACGGGGAGAAGGTGGGATGCACCCTGAACAACTTACCAGACCATCGCAGAGCCAACACACACATACACACACACACACACACACACACACACACACACACACACACACAAAAACATTCACACTACCTGTTAAATGCAAACAGCAATAATGCCTAATTGTACTATAACTCCTCCTAATGTAATATTTATACATGATTATTGTTTTATTCACTCCTTTAACTTAACAAGGTCTTTTTCTTTCCTCTTCCCTTTTTGAGGACTTGTCTTATAGAACATTACATCTTGATGACTTCTTAGTTCTCATGAGTGAAAGTTAAAAATAGCCAGAGGGTTTCTTCCTCACTCACACACTCATTTGCTGAGCCCCTTAATCCTGCTAGGGTGGCGGGAATGGTGAAGCCTATCTTAGCCAACACCGAGCGACGCTCGCTAGACCAGACCAACACATACAACCATTCACACTTACACCTAGGGGTAATCTGGAACAGACAATTAGCCAAATGTGCACGTCTTCGTACTGTCAGAGGAAAACGGAGTACCCGGAGGAAAGCCATGCAAGCACTGGGAAAACTCCACCCAGAAATGACCGGGACTCGAACACATTACCTTCTTGCCATAAGGCAAATGTGGTAACCACCATCATGCTGCCCCAGCTAGTTACCATGTATGAGAAAACACACCTACCATAAAACCAGCCACAGAGCTCCAGTTGGTCGAAGCTCTTACCACAAATATACATCAAGGGAAATTCTAACTTCACGTATAAGCCCCAAACCAGAACCCATTCCACCCCGTCCCAAAAATCTGACAGTCGGTAACAGTGAAATAAATTATAAATCCTACCGATGTGCAGACTGCTGAGAAAAGTGTACCATCTTCATACGGTGCAACATGAATCCTATCATATATTATCATATTTGATTTATGACTTAATAAACCCTCTTAAAACGGCATTTATACGCGATACTCCATTAACATGACACATCCTTTAACGACTTTGGCTTGAAATCGGAATTTTTAGACATGACTTATGTTCCAGCAGCTTACACACAACACCTTGCAGTTATGTAGCTACATTAAGAACGAGACTAGATGGAGTCGTATCCCTAACACAGGATCAATACCAACATCAATGATCACAGCTCTGACCACTGGATGACCTACTCCTCTCTCTCCTTAAATGGAGTAAATAAAATGGCAATGGCAACACGTTCCATGAGTCGTGTATCCATGATGTATTATACACAGTAAGACGGTCATGGGTTCGAGCCCTGTGCCTGGTGAGGCCATTTCTGCATTGAGTTTGCATGTTCTCCCCATGCTAATTGACTTGTCCAAGTTGCCCCGAGGTGTGAGTGTATGTGAATGGTTGTATGTGTTGGCCCTGCATTGGTCTGGTGAACTGTTTAGGGTGTGCCCCGCCTTCCCCCAGCCTCCCTGTGACCCTAGTAGGATATAACGGTTCTACAAATGAATGAATGATAAGCTGTTGAATAAAGCTATCAAGGTTTAAAGCTTTAGATCGATGACTTAACTTTCTTTTATATGGTATAATGTTTTAAAAAAGCTAAAAAAATTAAAAAATTAAAAAAAAAGTGTAATATCAGATCAGGATATTTTTATATATATATATATATATATATATGTACATATATCGTCTCGGCTGGTCCCTGGTGATTCCCAGCCCTACTCACGAATTCATCTATCCACTTTCCCTGTTAGCATTATTAGCAAGAGCATTGCTATAAAGTGTTATAACAAATGCTGTGCTCATCCTTACAATACTTTAACCTGATGTAAGCCTGTATAACTGTATGCAAATGTTCATGGATGCACACATACAATGTTGTAAAAGCGCAGTATAAAGCTTTATACCATACAGCGACATAATGCATTATAAGACATATTCACCCCGTTCGAACGAGACCTGATGGTTAGTCACATAAGGCTTTATTTAGACTAAGAGCTTGAAGCATGCGTCCATACCTTGGTATAACTTGGTATGAGCTCTTACACAAGTACACAAATGTTTATAAACAACACTCATAGCACATTATAAAGCGGGACATGTCATAATGCATAAAGACGTATTAGACCTGTTCTGAGACCACCGCTACAAGGCTCTACAAATGTCATTATGGTCATTAACATCACCATGATCATCAAATCATACCACTTTCACTTTGAGTGCTTATAAACACACAAGGACATAATGCTTGTATATAATATCATATAACCAAGAACTCAAATCCTGCCTCCAAACTCACGTGATCATAACCAGTAATAACAGATAGAAGTAATCTCCCAAAGAAAAGAAATACACGCATCACGTGACTGAGTATAGCATTCCTTATAAAGCCTTATAGCACTGGTCTCCCTAATAATCCTAATAACAGGTAAAAGAGGTGTTATGAAGCTTTATAGCACTGGTACTGGCAGGAAATGCTAAGACATAACAAGTCAAATGTGTGCATGCATTTGTGTCATGATTCATAACATGATCTAGTAATATGTTGATGTATAGGAAGAGTTACAGGGGTTTGGGTCGAGCCCTAGGAATCATGATGCAGGAACGCTTCCTAAAAACCATCCTGAATGCATTATGGAGATTTGATGTATGAAATAAAGTGTGAGCAGTAAGAATTCTTGCAGTTGTATGAAGTAGCGACCTCCTGAACGTCTGCCCATGAATGCTGTCTGGATTTTATGCCATCTGTGTGCACGCAAGAGGCAAAACATCCCACTCCTGTCTGACCCAAAGTCTCCCTTCTAACACCGGGTGACACGCACAGGAAGGCAGAACAGAACCTCGGGGAGATCAGGGGGAAAGCAGAAGAGGTTCTGGGTATGTGCCCAGTCTGAGAGCTCGGGGTTTGGTTGTTTATTTGGTGCGCACACGCACACGCAGCCTGGCGCACTGGGCGCTCGGGTTTGTGCGCACAGACGCGCGGCTCATCCATCCATCCATCCATTCATCCATCCATCCATCCATTCATTCATGATCATCGTACAGGACCCACTTCTCCCCCCGTCAGCTCCCTACCTGCTCACTCACATGGCTTTTCATGAGATCTCTCTCCGCTGCGTCTTTTTCTCCCCCTTTTTTTTTTTTTTTTTTTTTTTTTTTTGGGAAATGCGCGTCCCCGCGCCGCCGCCGCGTCCACGTCGCCGCTTCTTCTTCCTCTTCTTTCTTTCTTTCAGTTTTTTTCGCCGCACAATTTCAGATTCATGTGATAAACTCTCAGTACGACCCGGTTTTCTCCGGCACTCCTGCGATGGATCGAGTGGGATCGGTGATCCTAGGCATCCCACTGCCACACACACACACTCACACACACACACACACTCACACTCACACACACACACTCACAGGCTACACTCCTCCTATAGTCTTAAAGCGACAGTAGAGCTCTTTCTGCTGCTCAGGTTCCTCTCTGGGTGAGGAAGAGACCAGCTTAAGGATTTACACGGTTAAGAGTGAAATAGAGGTCCAGCACTTCCTCTCTCTCTCTTTCTCTCTCTCTCTCTCTCTCTCTCTCTCTCTCTCTCACACACACACACACACACACACACACAC
>JAQMYF010000013.1:4274658-4295561 GCA_030014195.1 Neosilurus mollespiculum | reverse complement strand
TCTCTCACACACACACACACACACACACACACACACATACACACACACACACACACACACACACACACACACACACATTGCACATGCTGATCCCTGTAAGAACTATCCACTATCATTATTATTAGTATTATTATTATTATTAATATTAATATTAATATTAATATTATTGTTGTTATGATTATTATTATTATTATTATTATCATTATTATTATTATTATTATTATTATTTTTAATAATAATATTAATATTAATATTATTGTTGTTATTATTATTATTAATATTGTTATTATTATTATTATTATTATTATGATCATCATTATTGTTATTATTATTATTATTATTATTATTATGATCATCATTATTATTATTATTATTATTATTATTAGTGTTATTATTATTATTATTATTATTATTATTATTATTATTATTATGATACCCTGCGATGGCCTGGCGAGCTGTCCAAGGTATACCCCACCCTCGCCCATAGTCAGCTAAGATGGGCGCCAACCTCCCCGTGACCCGAATTAGGGTTAAACGGTTCAGAAAATGACTGAAAGAAATGATTACCTCCGCAAAGGAGGTTTGTTTGTTTTTTGTTTGTCTGTCTGTCTGTTTGCAAACTTACTCAAAAACTTATTAACGGATTGTGATGAAATTATGGGCAGTGGTGGCCTGGTACTGGATTACTGATCCCAAGGTCGGGGGTTCAAGCCCCACTATCAGCGGGTTGTCACTGCTTTCCCCCCAGTGCAGCTAACTGGGTTATCAAATGCCGTCCATGTCTCTCACTGTCCGTGGTGAGAGGCATGTAAAAGAACCATCGCTGATTTTCGTCAAGAGGAGGCTGCATAGCCGTCAGCGTGTTTCTGCCCTGCGATGGCCTGGCGGGCTGTCCAGGGTGTACTCTGCCTTCGCCCAGAGTCGGCTGAGATGGGCACCAGCCTTCCCCGCGACCCTAATTAAGATTAAGCAGTTCAGAAAATTATTGAATGAATGAATGAGTGATAAATTATCAGAATGCGTCAGAAATGATACCAGAAACGATTGATTCAATTTTTGCAGTAATCCAGATTATTGTCTGATTGCAAAAAAAAAATTTAAGATTTTTTTCGCGCGGATGATGTAGTCATGTATTGTATCTGGATCATACCAAAGCGAAACTTCCAGGCTTGTTGTACCTTTCTGTACAACTTTTAGGCCAATTATCACAAAAATAATTCAATTATTAAAACTTCCTCATCCAAGCGCAAGGCCTCTTATTCAAGACAGGCCCTGTACACAATGCAATCATATAAATGGCTGCACGCTTGCGTTGTAGGGCTCAAATAATAAACCGATGTTGCATTTATAAAAATGCTGCATTTCTTACAATACCATATAGGGGTACAGAACGGCCTTGGCGGTGGTCTGCACTCTGCGAGTGCTTTTCTAGTTATTGTATCCCCACAAAGCATATGGGATATTATGTTTTCACAGGCAGCCCACCACAGATGCCTTCGACGCTTCTTGTCTAGCAGTGCCGGTTCTTTATGGATTTATTTTAAATTTATGTTGAATGGTCCCCACGGCGCTTCCTACCAGTCTATCAAAACTGGGTCACCTTGACCTACTTTTCAAGGTCACAGAGGTCAATTCATCACAAATGTCCGTTAACACACTAAAGGGTGCAGTTTTTGTCGGATCGGTTTTCAATTCATATCTGTTATGCTTAACATCATGGTCTTCAAACCTATTGAAACTGGGTCACCTTAACTTAATTTCAAGGTCAAAAGGGCCACATAAAAAATATGTAAAAGTTAGCACATGATTGTTATTTATATCAGATATGCCTATGGACATGCCTGTTAACCTTGTAAAAACTAGGTTACCTTGACCTAGTTTTCAAGGTCACAGAGGTCAAAGTGACTAAAAATTTACATGCACTACAGCAAATCGAAATCTTAATTGATTTGTGTTTATTTTATATCAGGCATTACCCAATGATGTGCTCTATCAGCCTATCAAAACTGGGTAACCTTGACCTATTTTTCTAGGTCACCGAGGTCAATTAATCAAAAATGCCCTTTAAAACTCGAGGGTGCATTTTTTTTTTTTTTTGTCGGATCGGTTTCCAATTCATACCTGTTATGCTTAATGTCATGGTCCTCAACCCTACTGAAACTGGGTCACTTTTACCCAATTTCAAGGTCACAGGGGTCACATGAAATATGCACGTGGTCATGTAAAAAGTAAAAAGTGTAAAATTTAGCACAGGATTGTTTGTTATTGATAGCAGATATGCTTATGGACTTCCCTGTTAACCTTGTAAAATCTAGGTCACCTTGATCTAGTTTTCAAGGTCACAGAGATCAAAGTGAGTGAAAAATTACATGTACTCCAGCAAACTGAAATATTAATACATTGCCCCACGACATGGTCTACCAGCCTAACTGGGTGACTCTAGAGCGTGCAGTTTTTGTTGGATCGGTTTCAAATTTGTACCGGTTGTACTTAGTGTCAAAGTCTTCAAGCCTATTGAAACTGGGTCACCTTGAGCGAATTTCTAGGTCATAGTGAAGCTATGAATTATGCACATGGCCATGTGAAAAATCAGACATGTAAAATTGTGCACAGGCTTCAGTGTTATTTATACCAGATATACCTACGAACATGCCTATTAAAGATTTGAAAAATAGGTCACCTCTACCCAATTTCCAGCATCATAGGGGACAAAGTGAAAGCGACCCTCAGTATCAACCCCAGTTAACAACACCACCAGTCAGCCTATTCAAAAAGTAACTTTTTTTTACCTGATTTCCATGTTACAAGCATCACATTTAGTAAAAACATGGTAATACTAAGTGTGCCGTTGACCATATGGTGACCTAGTGTTCTGTAACAAGGACGCATTTCCAGTTATTTTTTAATTAGTAGTAATGCAGCTAATCAGGTCAAAAACACCTCAACCTGATAGCTTACCCTCAGTAACCAAAAGGAAACCATTTGGCTCACACAAATACACACAAACATTTTTGAATTCAGTGAATGTACATACCATGTATCACTGACAACAACAACAACATCACCCAGTACAAATCACCAGGTACACCGTGTTACATTTACAGTCCGTTGTATAATGGGATCTAAAATCCCAAAATAGCTGAAAAAAGTATTTTGAAAATGACCAAACTACACTAGAACTGGCTCTAGGCTCATACACAACCTGACGGAATAAGTGGTATCCAGTAGATAATGGGTGGATGGTGGGATGGGTGGATGGCTGAAAATATTGATACTTATGTACTTTTTATTATATGGAAGTGATAGAATGTGCAATCTGAGTTTCTGTTGTTGACATGGAATTTCAGACAGGTCAATCTTTTTTTTTTTTCTTTTTTCCCCCATGGCCATGTGAGGTCAGTACAAGAAAATTCCAGGTGGAAGATTTAATGTATTGACGAAGCAAAAGCAAGGATATGGAGCAAAAATAGAGTGAGAGAAAAAAAGAGAGAAATTATGTCGGTGGGCTGAGAAACATTATTATTATTGATTTACATGTTATTTATATAATTTTGTGCCTTTAAAAAAAAAAAGCATTTCTTAGCTCCCACCCCTTGGAAGCTTTAGGGATGGGTTCCACCTCTCCGTCTGTCTGTCTGTCTGTCTGTCCATCACATTTTAGTTTCCTACCTACTTTTCAAGGTCACAGAGGCAAAACTGTATATTAGGTGTCCAGACATTTACTTGCCGCATGCTGAAGCTGGGGTCTTCAAACTTGCTATGCTTTTCACTACTATGAGTGCTAGGCTAACACTGTGTGTGAGTGACCTTGACCTACTTTTCAAGGTCACAGAGGCAAAACTGTATATTAGGTTTCCTGACATTTACTTGCGCTGCTGAAGCCACGGCTTTCAAACTTGCTATGCTTGCTCTATATTGGCATATTATGAAATGGTCCTTTTGGTGGAAGTATCTGAACCCCTGTGATCTATTTTTTTAAAAATAACTTTTTTTTTAGATTTAAAAAGATCTTGCGACTTTGGACATACTATGAAATTTTTTTCACCGGTATATATTTTTAATATATATTTTTCCATTATCCATGATGTTCAAATACGATTAAAATTGATACATTTATTATTTAATTTATTCTGCCTTATTATTTTGAGTCACTTGTCTACATTACTAGTCACTTAGAGGTTTGGCCATAATTATAAGGATAAACATTTTTTAAATATTATGAACTTGACACAAATTCATTTTAATAACTTTAGGAAAAGTTAAACATTTTAATAATTTCACAGTGCACATGCTTTGTGTTGTGCTGGAGGATGGCTTTTCAAAGTATTTCAGTAAATGAACATAAATAGGGCGGCACAGTGTTGTAGTGGTTAGCATATCCACCTCATAGCAAGAAGGTTCTGGGTTCGATTCCCAGCTCGGGCGTTTCTGTGTGGAGTTTGCATGTTCTCCCTGTGCTTGTGTGGGTTTCCTTGGGTACTCCGGTTTCCTCCCACAGTCCAAAAACATGCACAGTAGGCTAACTGGCTGTTTCAAATCACCCCTAGGTGTGAGTGTTAATGGTTGTGTGAGTGTCGGCCCTGTGATGGCCTGGCGAGCTGTTCTGGGTGTACCCCTCCCTTGCCCAGAGTCAGCTGAGATGGGCGCCAGCCTCCCCGCAACCCTAATTAGTAATATGAAAATAGAAAATGAATGGAAGGATAAACATAAATATTTATATTCTTATCCGATATTTAAATTTCTAGATCATAACTGGGGCGTGTACTGTATATTAATAATAATGACAGTAATAGTATTTCTAGCAGTAGTATTTGTATTAGACTACATTCTCACCCTTCACCCCACATGTCAGCCTTTTTCTTTTTGTGTGTCTAAATAAACAAATCCTTTGGGGTCTAGAGCGAGCTGAGATCCTGATGGAGTTTCACAGCTTTCTCAAATATGCAATGGTGTAAAGGTTTCGGCTCCTTGTCTGAGATCACTTTACTAAGTTACGAGGGCTGCCTTTTGCTTCTCATTATAAGGAATAAACTTTGAACTTTGTTTGCTTCCCTTCTTTCTTTAGAAACAGGCAAATTAATAAAACAAACATGGTGGCTCTGGTACGTGGGTGGGGTGGATGTAGGGCGGGGTGCATTTATTTATTTTCACTGGCCTGCGCATATCCTTTAAGCGAAGCGCTACAACAAATTAATGCCGCTGATCACTTTTATGCTTTAGAGGAATCATTTCTAATTTGATGGGTGTGGTTTCTTACCGGATGACTCCGCCCCTACACATAGGACGGAATAGACTCAATCGGGAATCGTGGATGTAAATCATCATCATCATCACGACGTCAGCTGAAGAGAAATGTAGCATGTCCATGGCTCTTGAACAGTTCCAGAGATGTGTAGAATTAGTTCTGGCACCCCAATGTGGCACAGCATGTTAATAAAGTTTTAGGCTTAATTAACTTGTCATATTCACGGCATATACAGTACTACATATCAAGAATGAATGTAACTCTTTAAGTAATAATAAATTCCTAATCAGTGTCATTCCTCTTAAATTTTCCATCTGCCTGTACATTTTAACCCCATATCACCTTAATAAACACCCACCTTCCGTTATAAGGGGCAAGTTACAACCTCTTCCTCAAATATAACACCAAAAATAAACATTTAACAGTTCAAAGAGCAATTCAGCCCTGACCACTGCCCTCTGTCATATACAGAACTCTGACACAAAGCAGACTTTGGCCTCAGCACCTGATGATTATGAACGAAAACAGTAGGACTGCCAGGAGACAGTGACCTTTAATCCCGCTGCTTTCGTTTGAGCTTTATTATGGATCAGGAAGGGCTTAGGCTCCCTGGAAAGACAGGTACAAACAAGGATATGAGCTGAGGGGAAGTACTGAACGGGATGTCACCTTTGGACTCAGATATGAAGGTAAACATCTCAGGCACTAGAACTTTGGCTTTTCCTTTTGAGTTTCGTGAGATTCTGTACTTGGGACTCACTTTGTGTTACCCTAGATGCTTTAGTATGGACACTTTATAGACTTTAAAAGCAGTTTGTACTCAAATCACATGCTTGTGTCAGCGTATCACAAACCTTACCCGGATATTGCAGATTTGTACACTGGTAAAATCCTCAGTGTTAAATTATTTTTTTCAGAATTTAAGACGAGGGACTGTAGTGTGTACGCAAGAAATGCTGCTGTAAGCATAAACACCGTCCTGCGTTCATCCCAGGACTCTTATTTTACATCTGCTTATCCTGAACATAGAATCACATGATTTACAGTTAGCATCACCAGGGGCGATATCTCAGACCTCGTCTGTGTTAATAACACCTCCAGAGCTTTAGTGCCATCTAACCAGCTACTGTAACTTTTCTGCAGACGCACACAAGTTCAAAGGACAAGCTGGCAGCTACGAAAGTTATAGTCCTCATAACCTCCCCTACACACACCACCACCACCATTTTAGACATTTTTACATCCAAATAAAAAAAAAAAGAAAAGTGTTCTTTTTGCCAGGTATCCGAATGTCTTTGTGATTTCTAGTATTAAATCTGTGTGCTTTCCCCCCTGTTTTATAACCTCCCTCCCAGGTTATTGCTTTTGTATTAATACCTCCACCCAAACAAAATGGAGTTTTGGTGGAGGTGTTGTAATCACCGGTGTCTGTGAAACTCTCTGTTTGTTTGTTTGTCAGTTCATTCACGGATTTTCACGCTCATCCTGTTAGTATGGAACCCTAATAGGAAACAATACAGGGACATCGCAATGAGACAATAACCTTTAACCTTGAGTGACCTTGAAAGGTCACACCTCAGCTATGTTATGAAACCTTCAATCAAGAAAATTATTTTATTTATTTGGTCACATCCACGTTCCACAAAACGTATCGTAAGAAGAGCAGATGGGTAATTAAAACCACTAGCTGTATAGGGCCCTGTCATGGTCTGCTCTCAACTTCGCCCTCTAGTGGAACACAAGGCTCATTCTAAGAGTTTCAGGGTCTCTAGGCGGAAGAAATACAGCGCCCCTTCAGCGCGCCCCCGAAGGTTCAGCAGGCACAGTGGAAGTGCTGGAAATAAGGCTCATGGAGGGGCGTACTAGGCTATGCAGCAGAGTCAAGAGGATATTGTAACAGTGCTTATTTGCTAAGTGTCCCTGCAGTTAATTTTATTGTATTCTTAATAAGAAAGCATGTCTTGCACATCTATACTCAAGAAAAAAAAATCTGGTAGGTTCTGTGGTGGGAGCCCTTTGCCTAATTTGAAAGCGGAGCCCAGAGCCTCAACAGAAGTATGTATGTAAGGCTACTCCAAAAATTGAGCATGTTTTGCAGCATAAATATTGAAATTATGGTTAAGCATGAGTTTAAGACTGTAAGTACGTTAGTCATGTCTGAGTGTGAAAACCTTCCTAAGTTCTCCCATATCACCCTTTTACTACACTTTCACCACTGGCTTCCTATAGCATCACATTTAAAACACTTATGACTGCCCACAAAGCTAAAAGCAGACCAGGACCTACTTACTACACTTAGGCACTTATCACACCAGCACTGCTCGCCTGAATACACCTTCTCTCAGTATACAAGAACGGTATATATCAAGACTAGTTACTGTATGAAGCTGATGGAATAATTCTGAAATACATAATTACCATTTAAATAGAGAATTCGAAAGCCCTCAGAGAGGGCAAACCTCAACCAGGTCATAAGGTCACACAATATTGAGCTGATCATGCTACACAGGTTAGAATTTTAAGTAATTTGTTTCGCAGAATTCTGTGCACAAAATCTTGAAATATAGCGATCTTCACAAAACTGATATTTCTGACTTTGAACTTTGGCCTTTCGGGGTCAGCTCTTTTCTACACCAACATTCTGGTACTCTGCAAGTATGATGTGAATCAGAACTAAAGCCGATAAGATTTGGCTGAGATGTGATTTTTTTCCCCTTCTGCCTCATGTTAAAGACATTTTTGGGGGGTTTCAGGACTTTTTTCCAACATGATCCCATGTATAGGTCACCTGCAAAATTTTATGGTTTGGAGAAAATTTTCATTTATATTGCACACAAACAAACAAACAAACAAACAGACAAACTAACAAACCAACACAACATAACCTCCTAGTGGAGGTAAAGAGCTTTGCCTGTGTACTTCTCTTACTAGATTACTTTAAAGAGACTTCAGAGCACTTCTGTACATTTCTTCTCATAAATCCGTCTGCCAAATACCATGAATTGATGAAGCTTTATAAATGTTATTTATTTATTTTCCCCCATGGATTGGTTGGTGATTGCTGTGAGTGACAGGGGAGCGTATGTCCGTCCGGTCAATCATCAGTCACGGATGGCTATGACATCAACCTGGATTCAAACTCACGATCTCCGGGTTGATAGTCAAGCACCTTGTCAATGTGCCACTCAGGAGCCCAAAGTTGTCACATTTTAACATGTTATTCGAAGGAAACTTGAGAACCCAGACAAAACCCGAACAGACACCAAGTTCAGGATGCAACGTGGTGGAGATATGACACATAAATTTTTAAATTTACTTATTTACTTTTAATTTTAGTTTTAGTAAATTTTACAGGTGCATTAATGGAGTGTGATGTATTTTTATTTGGAAGAATTCACTAGTGGCAGCATGGTCGCATAGCGGTTAGCACATCCGACTCACAGCAAGAAGGTCCTGGGTTTGGGTCTCCGGCTGGAGCATTTCTGTGTGGAGTTTGCATGTTCTCCCTGCGCTTGTGTGAGTTTCCTTCAGGTACCCCGGTTTCCTCCAACAGTCCAAAGGCATGCACATTAGTATAATTGACTGTTTCAAATTGTGTCCCTGGTAGTCTAGTGGCTAGAATTTGGTGCTCTCACTATCGCAGCCTGGGTTCGATTCCTCGTCAGGGAATGGATTCTTTCTTCATGTCCTAATGGTTTGAAAAGTGGGTTTGGGACCTAAAGGTCGCTGGTTTGATTCCCAAACCAGCAGGAAAAATATGTGGTGGTGGGGGAGTGAGCTGCACCTTCCCTTCCTCCACCTCTATGGCTGAAGTGCCCTTGAGCAAGGCACCTAACTCCCAACTGCTCTCTGAGTGTGTGTGTGTGTGCTCACTTTGGATGGGTTAAATGCAGAAGCTAAATTTCCCAACATTTAATTTTAACTCATGCATTGTTCATTATAGTATTCATTTTATTAAAAATGTAATAACAAGAAGGGTCAGAGTTCACATCTTAGCCAATCTGTGTGGTGTTTGCATGTTCTCCCTGTGCGTGTGTAGGTTTCCTCCTACGGTTCAAAGACACACACATTAGTTCACCTGGTTGCACTAAGTTGCCCGTGGATGTGAATGTGAGTGCGAATGCTTGACTGTTTGTGTGTTACCTCTGCAATAAGTTTGTGACCTGTCCAGGTTGTAACCCCGCCGTCCTTGGTTCCAGCTTCTCTGTGACCCTGAGAGATAAGCAGTACAGATAATGGATGGAATTTAGGTAATGAAATGATTTCTGCACTACTAGATTAAGTCTTGGTTTTCATAAACATCTGTGTATTAACCCCACACTGCACAGACAGCGGCGCAGAAACAACACATGGGTAAGATCAACACAACAAGATTTTAATGTAGAGCTCAATTAGGTGTGACTCTGAAGTTTAAACAGAACAGAAGTGTATCTTAATGTACGTCCCGGAGTCCCTCATTTAAACCCATATCCAACTGTTCCAAACTCCTAATTATACTAGGAACCCAGTAAAGAAAGAACCCTTAAAGAACAATTTTTCTGAGAGCGTATAAACTGTTGTAAAAGCATTATAAAATGTCAAGTATGACATTTTACATGAGGTCATGAGGCAAAATGGGGCCATAAAATATTCAGTAGCATTGACGCACTGTAGAACTGGCACCACGCCAACAAAGAGACGTTCAAAGGTCTTCTGAGGATGTCATTGACATTTTCGGAAAAGTACAGTCAAATTAAGACAGTCAGTATCAGGAAGGTTTGTATATATCTGAGAAGATTAAATTTTCAAAATGTCAAAAATGTTATTTATTTAAAAAAAAGAGAGAGAGAGAGAGAGAGAGAGAGAGAGAGAGAGAACAAAGACACCACTTTTGGGGTAATTTTTATACAAGAAGTGATCTTGCAGGCAGGAAAAACATAGAATATTAAAATTCTCAAATTGTCCCTAAGCAGGCAGCAGGTGACATAGAGGTTAGCATGTCCGCCTCACAGCACAAAGGTCCTGGGTTCAAATGGGGGGCTTGCCAAGGGGCTTTTTTGTAAGGAATTTGCATGTTCTCCCAGTCCTTGCATGGGTTTCCTCTGGGTACTCCGGTTTCCTTCCACAGTCCAAAGACATGCACGTTAGGCTAACTGGCCTCTCCGAATTGCCCCTAGGTGTGAGTGTGACTGTCAATGGTTTTGTGTGTGTGTGTGTGGGTGTGTGTTGCCCTGTGACGGACCGGTGAGCTGTTCAGTGTGTACCTCCAGCCTCCCTGTGACCCTAGTAGGATTAAGCAGTTTAGCAAATGAATGAATGAATGAATGAATGAATGAAGTTGTCCTTAACACAATGGGCTACAAAACAGGAAAGTAAACTCTAGAACCCCCTGAAGAAGGCTTTTTCAAAGAGTGTGCATATAGTGTTATTTATCAGGCAGACTCTTTTATTATAAGCATGCTAATAGAAAACATGGGAATTAGCTACAACAATAACATTGTTAAAAATGTAGTAAAATAAATAATTCTGAATAAATATCCGAGGGGTGCGCAGACTTTTGCACTCCTCTGTATGGCTGTTGTCTTCCGTTCGATTTTATTGCCGTGTTATGTGATTGTTGATAAAGGTGATGAACTTTGATGTTTACGTTTAATGTCACTTTGAAATACTGCATGTTGGTTACCTTTGACAGACTGCTTTGTGATTAGCGGTTACAGCGTTCCTGACAGCTGGCACATATTCATATTCATTCATATTCATAATCGTATTCATTCATATTCAATTTCATTTACACAGTATGGCATTCGCCATCCATTCTTCGAGTATTATGGACATGTTTCTAATTGGCTTTGTGGAAACTTGTATTCATGTCAACATATTAATCTACTGGAATTTAATTGTAAGTTGTTTTGGAGTACACCATTTGCAATATGAAGAATACAAGTACCTTAAAAGGGTGTGTGTGTGTGTGTGTGTGTGTGTGTGTGTGTGTGTGTGTGTGCCGCCTTGGAAGAGATTCTTTGTATGGGTAAGAATTCTTAGTGTCAAAATATGGCTCAGGTTTGGAAATATTTTTGTTAGGGGAACACTTTTATATACCGCTTATCCGTCAGGGTCATGGGGGAAGCTGGAGCCAATCCCAGTAGACTTTGGCCAAAAGGCGGGGTACACCCTGAACAGATCACCAGTCTATTGCTGGACTAACACAGACACAAACAACTATTCACACTCACATTCACACCTAGGGCCAATTTTGAGTAACCACTTGACCTAATGTGCACATTTTTGGACTGTGGGAGGAGACTGGAGTCCCCCGTAAGAAACCAACACAAGTGCAGGACAAAAAAAGATAAAATTATTATCAATTTATTAATAAATGATTACAGTTCATTTAGTAATTTATATGTTAATATTGGCGACGCTTGAATTTCTCCCTCAGCAGTGGGGGGTGGGGGGTGGGGGGTGCAAACTTTTGCATTCAGCACCAAAGCAATTACCTACTGATCCATTCTGCTGAGTAATGTGAATCAATCAAGTCATTATTAGCAATTTTAAAGCACTTGATGCCTTTTATCCATCGAGTTGTGCGACTTCCTCTTCCTGTGGCTTTGGATATTAAAGCAGGTCTGTCTCAGATGGGACTCTCTGTGGGTTAAGACCTCAAATAATAATGTCACCCTTACTATTTCGCCAAGCCGCGCGGATCAATACTCCCCCACTGTTTACGCATGCAGCGTGCATGCCCAGCACTACATTTCAGAGGATGAAAGGCTGCTATTATGGCTGCTTAAGACCTGGCTTGGGTTCAGCGGCAGCCAAAGACAAGCTGCTGAAAATGCAGTTGTGTATTCATACGGAAAAAATTCCCTTAGCATCACAAAACGACATGCGGTTTAGTAATAACAAGTTAATGTACTTCAATTGGTTGAATACATCCTAGTATGTTTTATAGAAAGATTAGAGACAGAAGTAGTGTAAATGCTTGAAAAGATCGTTAACTGCACCGGTGTGGTTTGTTGACTTGACAGAAAGAAGGTGTCTCAAAGAAGGATGGATTAAAAAAGTGAAGGAAAAATGAGGGAGTGTAAATACATGGACATGTGCAGAGCCGTGCCACATTGTGGCCGTGTAGCTGTATGAGGCGTGGGGGCGGAGGACTTGGCGTTTGGTCCAGGACAGGCCTCAGTGTGTGTGCACATTGTGCAGCCATGTGTGCAAACATCACAGATCACAGTCTAGAGTTTACCCTTCCTACCTCTCCCACAGGCATCAGCCACTCTCACGGGCAAGGCTCCCGGTTCAGCTCTTTCAATCGCTCGAGTATGAAACGTCAGTGACCTAGCTTTGAGAATATCACAGCAGAATTTCTAAAATCTTTGTTTTTTTTTTTTTTGTTTTTTTTAGGGGTTACTTATTAACTCATTTAAATAAAATTCCTGGAAATCATTTTTACTAGTTATGCTTCCTTCCTTCCTTCCTTAACAACCACTCTCCCCACTCATTTTGTTCCCAATTTGGCCACCTGCCATTTCTTGTCTCCGTTATCTTCTGACATCTGTGGTGACAGATAAAACCTAGTTGATCTGAGACCTGTGACTCCAGCCAAACACATGTTTTTAAATGGCTGCTCCTGCTGCATCACAGGGCAGCACAGCACACTTGGAGGAAAGCGCTATCCGCCCACTCCCACATACATGAACTCACAGTTGCGTCCGATTGGCGAATGTCTCTGAGATTGACAAGAACAAGAGAACAACCCCACCCAGTTATCATTTCTATAGTAGAAACTTAAGCAAAGGGATGTATATAATAATATAATAATTAATGTTCCTAATAATAATAACAATTAAAAAAAATAATATTATTAATAAGAAGAAGAATATTCCTCCCGTGCTTGCGTGGGTTTCCTCCAGGTACTCCGGTTTCCTCCCACAGTCCAAAAACAAGCACAGTAGGCTAATTGGCTGTTCCAAATTACCCCTAGGTGTGAGTGAGTGTGTGAATGGTTGTGTGTGTGTTGGCACAGCGATGGCACGGTGAGCTGTTCAGGGTGAACCCCGCCCTCACCCAGAGTCAGCTAAGATGGGCACCAGCCTCCCCGCGACCCTAATTTGGATTAAGTGGCTTAGAAAATGAATGAATGAATGAACAGTATTTCTAATAATAACAATAATAATAAGAAGAAGAAGAAGAAGAAGAAGAACAAGCAGAAAATATTTAATTAGAGCATTTCTCACACATAAATTTATAATTACAAAATAAACAAATAAATAGATAAAACAAACACACACAGAAAGATTTAACACCAAAAAATTGGGGAGAGAAATATCGCTGCACTTTGATATCCTATGTCCACTGGTGTTGTAGTTAGGGTGCTGGGCTCATGATAGAGAGATCATGAGTTCGAATCCTGTCAGATCCCCATCATGCTAAGACCCCTGGGCAAGGTCTCATACACAAGTGTTCCTCAGTCCACCCAAAGGATACTAGTAAATACTGGGAAGGTAACCTGTGATGAACTCCTAGTCGCTTCACGCTACCGAAACTGGGATAAGCTCTGGTCTGATCCTTACCTTTAACTTCAGCATCAACAAGAAAAACAGACACATCGACAGTCACAGCAAGCAGGATGAAACACATAACTCATACCGGATCAAACCTCAGGGAACTCAACGCTTAAGATCGGGTTTGGAGCTACATCACAACCAGCAACTAGCCGGAAAATAGACAAAATCAGGAAAATATTATTACAGAAAACAAACAAACACAATAAAAAATAAAAGGAACATGGAAAGGAAAAGAAAAACCTCCAGTCAGAAGCAGCAGCCTAAATGTGCACAGCATACTCAAAAACAGAGAAGAAAAGAATCTCTGGAATCTGTGGAATCCAACCTTTATAAAATAAAATAATTTTAAATAAAAAGAATTTTTAAATTTTTTTAGGTCGTTTAATGAAGAAAAATGTGTAATCCTCTTTACCAGTTGGTCAAAAGTTAGGGGTAAGACGATAACTTTTACAGTGTTGTCTCCAGGAAATAAAATGGAATCAACCACAAAATCTTTCTGAAACCATTTGCTTACTCCTGTATTCAAGTGTCAGCGACCCCTGCGCATGATGATCTGAAGATCTGTCAAAATGGCGACCATCAACACAAACATGGACAACACAAGCTTGATTTGTAATCTGTGTTTGCGTGTGTGTGTGATTGTGCTTGTGAGAGAGGGAGAGAGAGAAGAGATGGGGGGGGGGGTGTTAAGAATGTGCTACACTAGTTTTATCTCTATTGGAATCGTATGCCTTCTTCTCTTTCTTAACACTTGATCTTGGACTTTTCTTCCAGACTCAAGGTTTTGGTGTTGTTATTGTGATCAGACACAGAACCAAAACAAGATGTAAAACAGTTGAATAAGAAGTACTAAGCCTGTAAGCTGGGATTCCTTCACCGGGAAACCTTTATATACAGCCGAAATTTATTTATAAAGGAAGATAAATCATATCAGCGATTGGCTCATGAAAGTACACCTTTAAGTTTCCTTACATGGGAGGACCTTCAGGACAGAGGAGTTTCACCATAACAGGGAGTCTTATGAAGTTAAAGAGAAACATTAACATCAGGCTGGTGAGAGAACGTCTATTTGTAACATGTCAGACATTAAAATGTAAAAATCTTGAACCAACTATGAATTAGTATTGCTGTAATATAAAGGGGTGGCATGGTGGTGTAGTGGTTAGCACGTCTGCCTCACAGCAAGAAAGTCCTGGGTTCGAGTCCGAGCACATTTCTGTGTGAAGTTCGCATGTTCTCCCTTATGCTTGCATGGGTTTCCTCTAAGTTCTCTGGTTTCCTCCCACAGTCCAAAGCCATGCTCATAAAGGTTAATTGGCTGTTCCAAATTGCCCCTAGTTGTGAATGTGAATGGCTGTGTTCGTGTTGACCGCGTGCGATGACTGGTGAACTGTTTAAGGTCCAGAGTCTTTTGAGATTGTCTGAGGCTTCAGCCTCTCCGCGACCCTGGTAGAATAAAGTGGTTTGGCGTATTAATAAGTGAATGAGCAATCTAATGATAATAAAACCTTTGGGGCATGCTTTTAAAGGAAAATAATCAACATCAGATATAGAAACTCTGCTTCATGTTATTGTTCTTTATTTTCCTTAACCAGCACTCCCCCCAGTGTTTCATTTCTTGACTACTTCTACGCTGTGAAATAAACCTAATAGCCAAAAGGTGTTAATGTTTAATGTTCAGTTAATGTTTTCATTTGGGTACAAGTAGAATCAGCTTTTATTTTCTTACACACAGTTAAAATGTTTGTTTTCAAACAGACAGAGTTACTCTTTTAGGATTTTTCAGTGAGATGTAGAGGCTCAGGTGTACGAGTAGATCCACGCATGCATGCGTGCACACACACTCTCTCACACACACACACACACACACACACACACACACTCTCACACACACACACATTGCGTGGGAAGTGTGTGTGTCAAGGGAACAGAGCCACATTACACTCTGACGTACTGCCAGACCGGCTCACTCTTTTGTGCAGTGCCATTCACTCTCCCAGCATGCTTTGTTTCCGCTTGTTGTTGACCCAGTTTGTGCAGTTGGACTAATCCCCATGGCCTGTGCCGCGGGTGGTCGGGGCGGAACCCTTCCTCTCTGCCGCTCCCTCATTAGAATATCAGATAGCAAGAAAATGAGGTTTCTCAAAAGCAGTGAGGGGAGGGGGGGGAGAGAAAAAGATAGAACAGAAAAGGGGGAGAGGAGGGCTGTCTAGGGATTTGGAAGCGGAGCGTTACGTGCGTCGTCTCAAGGGCCCTGGATTGAACTCGTTTACCAGGGCCTTGGCCTGTAATCGTAAGCAGTGTTCTGAGTCAACAGCATTGTGTGCTGGAGTAAGGCTATCTATTCTTAGTGGGCAGACACAAAATTGGTGCTCAGTGTCACAAGGTTTCGTGAAATATAACCCTGTTTGGACCTGAAGCATTTCTATTCATCACCCTGAAGCTGAGCTGGGCAAGTCTCACTGCCCCCGCTGGGTGTTGCCTGCTGTGAGATTTGCTGCTTAGAGAATAAAATAAGGATTGTTTGGACTGCCATGATTTTGTTGGCTGGGGATTGATCTTATTATGACCAGAAAACATCAGGTCCTTATTCCTTTCTATAATGGGGTTGCCAAAGATGGAGTTCTTTATTTTTTCTTTTCATCAAACCAGAGAAGAAAAAAATCTTCAATTGCCATCCCAACTTGACAAAAACATTGTTTTTTTGCAATTTCATTTGTGTCACAGTTGCCTCCACAAGCACTGACCGAGTAGTGCACAATCCCCTCCCTAGTAAACAGTATAGTATTGGGGTATGACTTCCATAAAGTGTAAATCACAGGGGATTGGTGGCTCAGATGTTACTATTGGGAATGCTTCTTAGCATTTATCCCATGTCATTTATTTGAGTCGCAATGGGGTTGGAGCCTATCTCAGCCAATTCTGAGCAAGGTCAGGGTACACTTTGAACAGTTCGCAAGACCATCGCAGGGCAAAACATACACAACCATTTACACTCACATTCACACTTAGAGGCAATTTAGAGTAATCAGTAAGCTTAACGTGCAGGTCTTTGCACTATCTAATGAAACCGGAGTAGCCAGAGGAAACCCAATCACAGAATGGGGAGGGCATACAAACTTCAATAGGAAAGCCCCGGACTTGAATCCAGGACCTTCTTGCTGTGAGGTGGACATGTTAACCACTACGCCACCGTGCCGCCCCCAGTCCCACCACAAACGATTAGCTCTTTTGGTTAGGAATCAGTGAAGGACAATATGCTTCGATTGGTCCGGAATTCCTTTCCTGTTTGAACAGCCAACAGCCACGCACTGATGATGGATAAAGGATACGAATGGCGGTCGCCGTGAAATCCGTCAAACCTCTGGTTATCTTGATGTTCTAAGTGACAATCCTGAAAACTATGCAGTTTTTGATGTGGGGAGCTGTGTACACTGAATATTAAGTGATAAAACAAGATTGCATTACAATTCAAACAAAGAAGTTTCGTTTTAGGCAGCCCCACCCCCTCAGACATTACCTTACATCATCAGGCCTGAGGTTCATGGTCAACACTGATCTCCTCATTATTTATAATTATTTAAACTTTTAATTAACATTCACTGGGATAAGGCAACACAGGATTGGTCAGTTCAAAGGAAGCGTGACGTAGTTGACACAGGATACGCTAGGTAGAGCGTGGTCTCCAAAAGAGGCGTGGCTAGTTATGATGCATTCACTCTATGCAGGGTCTCTGATTTCCGTATGTGCTCCTTGGTTTGCAGAAATAAAAGAAAGCAAAGAGTGTGTGCCCACTTTTACCTAACAGCTAGCTATTTGCATGCAGTGCTTTCAACACTAATAAAAAAAAATAAAAAATTCCTAACTAGCTAATGTTAACAAGCTACACTTCTACCCAGATGAAGCCAGACTTCTTCTTCAGACATGCTATATGTGGCTGATGAGGTCCAGTTTCACACATAAATGGTGGTAACAAGCTAAAAGGGCAGTGGTGACTTAGTGGTTAAGGCGATGATCCAAAGGTCAGTGGTTCAATCACCACTGTTGGGCCCTTGAGCAAGGCCCTTAACCCTCAATTGCTCAGTTGTATAAAAAAAAAGATAATTGTACGTCGCTCTGGATAAGAACGTCTGCCAAATGCTGTAAATGTAAAAGTAAAAACAGACCAGGAGAACACATTAGAATAAAAACCCCGGAACTGACCAGTTGCATTAATTTATCTCAGCTGTCTTTAGCTAGGTAGTGAAGTTAGCCAGTTATCTTGCTGGATGAAACTGGTCCAGCTACATGTAGCTGCCTTAATTATTTATTTTTTGTAGAAAGAATAGTGTTTTTAGTCTACATGTGAAATAAGTTATTAATCAGTCCAAAGAGATCAGAATGAGGTTTTGATGACATTAGAACACTGATTTTTGTTCAACTATTCTTCTCTTCTTACGTTTCCAAGTCCCCGGTTAATAAATTAGATCTCACTCAGGCACTTCGCTCCCTGAAGTAAGCAGCATAATTACAGAAACGATCTTTAATTAGGGCAAAAGAGAAAAATTAACCAGCTGTAGCTGAGACAGGCCTCTCCAAAATCATTTTCTCTGTCAGTGAGCCAAAAAAATCAAAGAAGGGCTCAAAGGAAAATATGGAAAAATAAAGAAACAAGACAATTCCTTTGCACTTCACGCAGAATCGGGTGTTCATTTGTCAACAAGTGTCAACATTACCTGATTTCTTCACATGATTAACACTTTATATATGCACATAGATTTTACACATGATTAGTGTATTTTTAAATGTATTCTTTTTTCTTTTACACATTTAT
Source organism: Neosilurus mollespiculum (assembly GCA_030014195.1). Taxonomy (NCBI): domain Eukaryota; kingdom Metazoa; phylum Chordata; class Actinopteri; order Siluriformes; family Plotosidae; genus Neosilurus; species Neosilurus mollespiculum. Next base: position 4,276,957 of record JAQMYF010000013.1, on the reverse strand, counting down.
TCATGCAGTGCATTTGCTTTTATTATTCATACGCTAATTTTTACTCTATTCCTTTAATTATATATTCTAATTGTTTATGGCATTAAGCATGTCCTTGAATTTACATCACCTCAATAATTTAGTTGTATATAATTGTATTTCCTTGAAATGTATTATTATTTTTTCTTTTTTTACGTGATCATATCACTCACATCATTATGTTTGAAATGTATTTAAGGACATAAATGCAGACTGTTTATCAGTGCCTTGCATTTGGTGTGTAGGATGAGGAATTATTTTTAACGATATTTCATGCTAGAATAAACTAGCATAAAACACAAGCTAACCTCTAAACTAGCATAATGCACAAGATAAGCTTTAAACTAGCATAAAACACAAGCTAACCTCTAAACTAGCATAATGCACAAGGTAATCTTTAAACTAGCAAAAAAACAAAAGCTAACCTCTAAACTAGCGTAAAATACAAGCTAACCTCTAAACTAGCATAATGCACAAGGTAAGCTTTAAACTAGCAAAAAAAAAACAAAAGCTAACCTCTAAACTAGCGTAAAACACAAGCTAACCTCTAAACTAGCATAATGCACAAGGTAAGCTTTAAACTAGCATAAAACACAAGCTAACCTCTAAACTAGCATGATGCACAAGGTAAGCTTTAAACTAGCAAAAAAACAAAAGCTAACCTCTAAACTAGCGTAAAACACAAGCTAACCTCTAAACTAGCATAAGAAACGAGCTGGCATTTAAGCTAGTATAACATATAAATTTTGGGCACTGCCTAAAAGTGGAGCTCCAAAAATGTTTGCATGTATAAGTTCACAGACACACGTAAAGTTCGTAAAATAAGAGAATTAACTGCGAAGTGCAAGTGTACACAGCGCTGATGGCGGCAGCGCAATATATTTTCCCTGCCATTTTCTTCATTTATAGGGTTGGCTGTGTGGGCAGGTGAGCACGGACATGACAATAAATCAAGCTCATTGCCTTATGATATTTGCATCAGTATGGAGTTCCAAAGCTCTGCAAAAATTACCTCTAAACTAGAATCAAAGATAAGATGTCTAATCTGATATAGAACATGAACTGACATCTAAACCAGCAAAAGAATCTTAGCTGAATTTAAACTAGAATAGACAATGAGCTGATTTGGAAATTAGCATAAAAGATAATCTTCCATAAAACATTAGCATAGCATAAAATTAGCATAAAAATGAAATGATGTTGAATTAAGACATATTGCATGAAAAAGTGCAAGAGTTTGTAGAACTGATTTTATACAGCAGTTCTCTAAGCAAGAAATGAATATCAAGTTAGAAATATCTTGCACACAGTATGACGAAATGCTCCATTTATTTTTGCTCAGTGAGCAAAATTAGATCCAAAGAAGCCACAGTCATTTCATGGCATGTCAGCTAGTTGGTTAGCCAGCTCACACTGTTTATATAATTTAGCATAAAACATAAGATGACCTCTAAACTAGCATAAAAGATACGCTATCTAATTTGACATAAAACAGGGCTGACAGCTAAATTAGCAAAAAACATGAGCTCACATTTAATTAAACATAAAACACCTGACCTCTAAATCAGTACAAGACAAGAGCTGACCTCTAAACTAGCATAAACATAAGCTGACGTCCAAACCAGTAAAAACGTATGCTGACCTCTAAACTAGCATAAAGATGAGATGCCGTCTAAACTAGTACAAAACACGAGACGATATCTAAACTTGTGTAAAAATGAGCCTACATAAACTAGCAGAAATGTGAGCTGACAACTAGATTAGTATAAAGATGAGCTGACATTTAAACTAGTATAAAATACATGCTGATTTTAAACTAGCATAAACATGAGCTAACATCTTAACTCGTATAAAAAAAATGCTGATCTTTATACTATCACAAACATGACCTTATGTGTAAACTAGCGAAAACATGAGCTAATGTGAAAACTAATATAAACATGAGCTAATGGCTAAACTGGCATGAACATGAACTGGCATCTAAACTAGCAAAAACATAAGCTAACATCCAAACTAGCATAAACATGAACTGACATCTAAACTAGCATAAACATGAACTGATATCTAAACTAGCATTAACATGACCTGATATATAAAACTAGCAAAAATATAAGCGCACGTCTAAACTAGCATAAACATGAACTGATTTCTAAACTAGCATAAACATGACCTGATTTCTAAACTAGCATAAACATGAACTGATTTCTAAACTAGCATAAACATGAACTGATATCTAAACTAGCATTAACATGACCTGATATATAAAACTAGCAAAAATATA
>JAQMYF010000013.1:4230973-4262054 GCA_030014195.1 Neosilurus mollespiculum | reverse complement strand
AAAACAAAAAAAAAAAAACAAAAAAAAAAAAAAATATATATATATATATTTTTTTTTTGCATATTTTTATCTATTCTCATTTTGGAGCCTGTCACTGATCCAGACTGCCTGTGTGAATCCTTGGTTGAGTCCCAGTGCTTCTTGCATCAGGTCATTAAATGGTTATTGGATGCTAGGTGCAGGTCTAACACAACACTTTAGTCCTCCACCCCCTCAGCATAAGGCTGGCTAATGCACTCATTGCTCATGTCTTTCCATCAGTCACAGATGGCATTTACTGGCTCAAACAAGCTACACAGGATCCAGTGCCAGAAATAACCTGGAACATTAAAAGACCTTTCACTGACATTGTGATGTTCTCAAGGTTTTTTTAGATGACTTTTCGATAAATTTTACATTAGCCATCAATTTCCCCCAATGTTTCACAAGTACTTTGTAGATAATTTTAAGTACTTATTTTTATACTTATTATTCGTGATTCGAGATCAGCAGTCTTCAAGTTGAAACTATGGCGGGCAGTGCATATCCCTAGATGACCTTGAAAGGGCTGAGAGGGCAGTTTTGTCATTTACTCAAAGACAGATAGATATTCCCTGTTGAATGTAAAAAGTTAAAAACAATGCCACTTTTTCTTCCAAAATGGATCAAAATTTACAGGTCAGATCCTTTTCTTAAAGACGGGCTCAAGGTAGGAGGATGGGTGTCAAGGGCAGCTATGTCAGAGACGATGAAGCATCCCATCATCCTCCCAAAACAGTCTTATATCTCCAGTCTGTTACTTCATTATAGCCATGAAAGGTATGGACACTGCGGCAGAAATTACATCCTCAGCCACTTGCGGAAAAGGTACTGGATCAACAGTGCAGCAAGGAGTGTCTTCGCAAAATGCGTGACCTGCAGACGCCTAAAAAAACAAGACCGCAGAACAAAAGATGGCGAATTTGCCATTTGAAAGAACTAGGCCTGACCTCCCCCCGTTCACCAACGTTGCCATGGACTATTTTGGTCCAGTAGTAAGCAAGAAAGACAGAAGTGGTCCAAAGTAAAAGAGAGCCTCAAGATTGGGGATGTTGTGGTTATAAGATCTTCCTGGCCTCTGGCAAGAATCCAGGAGACAAAGCCTGATTCCAGTTGACTGGTCCGGTCAGTCAATCTCAAAACCAAAAACTAAAATGTTTTCAGTTATTAACCTGTGCCTGTTCTTAAAAGATGCAAACTAATGGCCAGACCAAAGAACATTTAAGGTCTTTAATTATCATTTCTGATTATTGGCTCCCTGTATAAAATATTGAATAACTGTTTTATGTTAAGCCTGAGACACTTAGGGGCCGGATGGGTAGGAGCCAAAACTCTTATTTGATTTTGCTACACTTTTTGTCTTCTATTCTGTCTTTTGCAAGTCTCCCCCTCTTCACCCTCTTGTGTTCGAGTGGCCATCTATTCTATATGCACGGGTGATGTTACCTGGGAGGGTGTGGCCCGGAGCAGGAAGTAATGGTCTTTGACCCGACAATCAAGATGAAGCTGATTCCTTGGTTTATCTTATTAATCCTTATTTCCAGTGAAGTTTTATGCCATCTGAGCATTATATCCTACAATATGTTCGACTTTACTCATCTGGACCTTAATCTTTACTTGGAAGTTTGCATCAGACTCTCTAGCTAGGCCACCATAGTGGTTATCAACAGGACAAAGAAATGACCACTACATTTACTTTAGGTTATAACTAAACCCGTATTGAAGAAATATCCAGTTTCTTGCTTCTGGAAATTGGTGTATTGGTCCATTGATGGGTAAATATTAACTGATCAAGCTGTTCACCCATGCGTACTCTGTTAGCAAGCTCATTTGCAGCAAACACGAAGATTGGTCACACGAGTAAAACACTATTGATTTAGCAATTGATAGTAGCATGCCTGGTATTGATCAGGATCAAGCACCTGTCATTTGCCAAGCACTGCGTTTTCTACTAGTCGCAGGATTGCAATTAAGGCCTGATTAATATTCAGGGCCAACTTGCAATTTGGAGGAGTTTCCTTAAATTAGTTGCTGCTTTTTTAGAGGTCACTGACAATCTCGCACTCCGTCAGAGGAGTTTATTCTTTTAATAACATTAAGGTCAAATCATGATGATGATGATGTACACTGCACACTGAGGAAACCAGAGTACCCAGAGGAAACCCACATAAAAGTTGGGAGAACATGCAGACTTCACACTGAAAGGCCCGAGCGTGAGATGTAGTGAAACACTGAATGGAATATTTTTATGCGATGTCCCATGTAAAGCACAGACCACATAGTGATACTCCATCAGGGGCTGGACTCTGTGTCCATTTGTCCCAATGTCCATAGAATTATGGATGTCCTTAGAATTTATGTTGCTGGCTGCCAGTATGACGTGATTCGGATATTTTGACCAACAATTTTTTTTTCTTTTAATTTTTATTTACCGTAATCTTAATCTTAATATATTAATCCCGCAAGGGAAATTCGGCTGTGCGTTTTAATCTATCCAAAGTGAGCGCAAACACACACAGCAGATTCTAACCTATCCAAAGTGGTATGGGAATCTAATCAGCGACCTTTCGGTCACAAACCCACTTCTCTACCAAGAGAAGATAAGACCAAGCCTGCCCCAACTACTCAACTGCGGTTAATTAATTAATGAATTCATTCATACATTCATTGTCTAAGCCACTTAATCCTAATTAGGGTCGCGGGGAGGCTGGAGCCCATCTCAGCCGCCTCTGGGCAAAGGCGGGGTACATCCTGAACAGCTCACCAGGCCAACGCAGGGCCAACACATATACATCCATTCACTCTCACACCTAGTGGTGATTTAGAACAGCCAATTAGCCTAATAATACTAATCAAGACTTTATCATTTAAAATTACATCAAAGAGAATTTTTGCTCTTCCTGACTGCTGGTCTTGTTTGTATGCCTTTAAATTGTCCACACAAAAGAATTATTAGCTAGTGTCCCTGCTCAGTGTCCATATTTCTCAGTTGCTAAGCAACAGTGTATCTTCTTATGGCCTAAACAGTGTACCGGCACGTTTGAAGCCAACGGAAAAATTGCTATCAAAATCACAGCATTACTCAAACATTCCACAAAGATCAAAACCTTTTTCCTTTTGTGAATTTTCCTACTTTTTATTCTTTCAACTTTAGAAATATATTCCATACCTTTCCAGACTTTCAACAACCTTCTGATTGATATACATGAATGCATGTTTTGATTATTGATTATTACTAGTGACGTTGCATGAGATGATCCAAATGAGATTGCAGCTGAATGGGCTTGCGAGTGGTGTCCATGGGATCCATGGCCGAGCTCTCATGGGTAGGATGACACTTACAGCGATCACCAGTCTGAGAGGTTGTTTCATGCAAAGCAGTGGATAGCGCTTTCCCTCAGAGTGTGTTATGCTGCTCCTGCATGCTCATGCACAGCAGTTCGTAAAGATGCACACCTCTGTCTGGTTGGTGGTGGTCGTATGTGTTAAGGAGGTGATACTTGATGGGTGGGAATTGGATATGACTAAATTAGGGGAGAACAATGGGGGGGAAAAAATACAAAGATTGCAGCTGAATTCTGTAGCAGACCATGTAATCGTGTGTGTTCATCTTGTCCGACTGCATGACTAAGATCTTCTAAGGATAAGGACAGACTCATGATTAAAGAAAGCTGCTTCATTCTGTTTCATGTAATCCTGTGCTGCCCTACTATTAACTTTTTGATAAGTGACAGAATCACACACTAGGATTTTAATCCGAACATGTCTCACGCTGCCAGAGCTTCAGCTCCTCAGCTGCAATGGCATCACCAATTCCAAGGCTGCTGATCTCGACTCATGATCAAATAATTATGTTCTTTTCATACCGTTATCAAAATATTTAAAACTAAAACTCAACTCCTTGTTTGGTTAACTCTCCCTTCGATTCAAAGTAACAGTACCTTATACATCACATTTAAAGCTGGCCCACATGTTCGATTTAATGAGGCAGGAAGGTCCATGGACTTCCCTTCTGCTCCCTCTCCATCATCTCTATCATATCCAGCACCTCCAGCTCTCAGAGTAAAATCAATGGAGTGATGTAGGTATCTTTGGCGAGGGCATGAGCAAAAGCTTGAGCAGACCAGGTGTCTGAGAACCATTTCCTGCATCACTGACTAGCTGCTAAATCATCGGTGCTAGACCACAGTTTATCCAAACCTGCTTCAAACAATCCTTTGCTTTATATACACACATACATTCTAGATGTTTTTATGTCCCTGTCAACTAAGTTGGCCAAGCGTACAGTGTTACCTTTCGTCATTCCGTCATAACGTTTCCCCACAGCGTCTCCTGATGTATAGCACCTATGAAAACCACATTTGGTGCGTAAATACATCTGGGAATGGCAGAGTGTCGCATACCTATTTCCTGCCCCAGTCACCTTGACCTTTTGACCTTTTAACATGAAAGAAAATGCTTCTCCCAAGCATATCTCCTGATATACAACAGCTTTAAACAGCAAACTTGGTGTGTGAATATTTTTGTGGGAAACCATAGTGTCACATACCTGTTTCATGTCTCTGTCATCTTGACCTTGACCTTTGACCTCCAACATACAAAATGCTTGTCCGAAGCACATCTCCTGATGTACGATGCCAATGAATGGCAAGACGTGCATTCAAAGGGATTTGGATGGAATAGAACTTTGGAAAGTAATTGTATTTGATCGGATTCTTGGATTTTATTCTAATTTAATACAATGTTAATACATATCTATTGGATAAATTTTTGAATGATAATAGGTCTTATCTATATTCAACTTTGGGGTGGGGGCATCGCTCTACCATGGACACACTCTAGGTTTACTTACTTACTTACTTACTTACTTACTTACTAACTTATTTATTTATTTATTTATTTATTTATTTATTCTTTCATTCTTTTCAAGTAACTTAAGTCATGGTACCATGTTCAGTTTAAGGAATATTCTGGGATTTTGTCACCTTGGAGCTGTTTTCTGATGTTTACAAAAGAGCAGTGATCAAATTTAAATGACTCATCCACACTGTCGTAATTATCTAAAAATCAAGGCAATACTTTGCAAATCGATTCCTTCAAGATCTCTGCATTCCCCATGTTATGAGAAAGTGCAAGCACTGAATGAGATGCTGCAGCAGAGAACAGTGCTACCTGTGGCAGCACATATACTAAAACTGGAGCGATACAAAGAAGATTAGCATGACCCCACAGTGGCGAAGTGGTTAGCACATTTGCCTCACAGCAAGCAGGTCCTAGGTTCGATTCCTGCGCTCGGGTGTTTCTGTGTGGAGTTTACATGTGTGTTCCAACGCCCCCCAACCCCTACTCCGGTTTCTTCCCACAATCCCAAAAACATGCACATTAGGCTAATTGGCTGTTCTAAATCACCCCTAGGTGTGAGAGTGAGTGTCAATTGCTGTGTGTGTTGGCCCTGCGAAGGTGTGGTGAGCTGTTTAGGGTGTACCCTGCCTTTGCTCAGAGTTGATTGAGATGGGCACCAGCCTCCCTGCGACCCTAATTAGGATTAAGCGGCTTTGAAAACTAATGAATTTATTAATGAAAGGAGCTATTTTGTCTGTCTGTAACAAAAGCTTGACGGCACCTTGTACAAGGATTTTCAGCAAACTTGGTGGGGACACCACCCTTCCTGAGTCCCAGAGATCATTTGATTTTAGAATGCCAAGGTTCAAAGGTCAATGTCGGAGTAGGGTCGAAAATATCAGAAATAGACATTTCTCTTTTTAAATCTGAAATTGCTTATGTCTGAAGATCACTGCGACCGACCCAACGACGCACTGAGGGACCGATAGGAAACTGTGTACACACTTTCAAATGACATGATCTCCTCTGACCTTGAGTGACCTTGAATGATCAAAACCAGGGTCAAAGGATTTTGAGTGCTAGTAACTTAGAAATGAGCGCTGGTTGATATGCTGTTACTATGGAACACTAATAGGAAACCATATATGGACTTGAATAGCGTAAGGCGAGCACAAGGGTAATCAAAAACATGCATCCGTATAGGGCCTATTTGCTATATCCTCAATGCTGCATGGTGGAGGTAGGATAGATAAAATAGAATAAATTATTGTCATTGTAATGTGTACAACGAAATTAAAGTGCCATCCAAAGAGTGCATTAAAAAAGAGCATATAAAAACAGATAAATTACACACACACATACCTTGCAGGTACCTTACACATAGTTCCATTAGTTATTGAGACATATAGAGGCCGGTGTATTCCTGTAAGGATCCTTTCTATGTTGTCAGACCCTTATTTTCTCAGTGGTAATAACAAGTGGTTACCTTTCAACACATAAGTTTGCCCTGTAGAGTTACAATCTATCGCCGTTTTGTGGTTGTTGGCTATATAGCATGCTAGCTCAGGATTGGGCTCTCACTCATATGCCAAACCGTTTAATCCTACTAAGGGTTACAGGGAAGCTGGATCCTGTCTTAGACAACCATGGGCAAAATCACCCCCAGGCCATCACAGGGCCAAGACACACAACCATTCTCACCCACACCTAGGGGAAATCTGAAACAGCTAATTAGCCTTATGTGCATGTCCTTGGATCGTGGGACGAAACTGGAGTACCCAGAGGAAACCCACGCAAGCACAAAGTGACCATGCAAACTCCATACAGAAATGCTTGGGCCTGGTACTCGAACCCAGGGCCTTCTTGCTGTGAGGCGGATGTACTTACCACTACCCCACTGTGACCAGTATTGAACTGATTCTGGTCTTTTTTTTTCTCCCCCCTACAGTAAAAATTTGGAGCCAAATGCAAAATAATAATGATAAATAAAAATCTGAATATTCCTTTTAATGATTTCTAATTTAAGTTGCATTTAAGTTTGCCCAAATATGGAGGCTAATCATGCCACTGTGTCAAGTAAATAACAAAATGTGTCAGTTAATATGTCGTTTAAATTTATAGTATCTTGTGTGGCCTTGGTTAGAATTATATTTCACGACTCTGCTGTTCTGGATCACATGCCGAAATGCTGGAAATCCCCATCTGACCGATTGAACCCAAACAGATCTTACTGAACTCACTGATCCACTGAATAAATCTGGGTCCTGACAAATTATTCAGTGTTTTAAACGCTGACCCGGTGAATGGGAGTGGCACGAATGCCGGTCATGACCCAAAGGTTGCACTGACTCACAGAGCAGGGGTCAAGTTCAGCCTATGTGCAAATTACAAATATTCCTAACTTTCCCAATTCCCAGATGTTAAGGTGATGAGAAATCCACTGACATGTACGCTAACCTCCTGATAACAGAAGCGTCAGTCTCTGACGCAGAGTATTCTGACTCAAACACTGACTCTGTGAAAAAAACAAGGGGCCTGTTCAGCATCTGTCATGATTCACTGAATGACACCTGAGCAAATCTTGCTCATATCTAACTTCATTGTGAGTCTTTCACGGAAGAGCTGTCACTTGCACTGCTTATTTCCACCAGCACCGAAAAATCTTAGGATTAAACTAACGACAATGTGCACGTTTTGCATGTTTTGCCCATCTCAGCCCACTCTGGGCGAAGGTAGGGTACATCCTGAACAGCTCACCAGACCATCGCAGGGCCAACACTCATACAATCTAGGGGTGATTTGGAACCACCAGTTAGCCTACTGTGCATGCCCAGCCCGGGAATGGTACCCGGGACCTTCTTGCTGTGAAGCAAATGTGCTAACCAATGCGTCACCATGCCACCCTTCTCGAGATCAGTGTTTATAAATGAATAAGGTATGAATAAATATTCGCAGATCAGTGTTGTCTTCAATGTTAAATGGCTTTGTTTGTACGCAGGAAGAAAATAATGTGTTATTATAATGCATCACTTACTGGCTTGTTTGGATACAAAAAAACGATTCGCATCAAAAACTCAGGATGCCAATATGGCACTTAGTACACCAAAAATAGCGAGTCCCAAATGGACAAGTAAGGGAGGTTTAGGTAAGACATTTGCATGTTAAAAAATAATAATAATTCAACACCTTGTAAACCTACCTGTATCACCGGAAGCCTGTTTTAGGAAAAAGTAACTCTTTGACTTCCATTCTTCATTCTTGTGGTTTTTCGACTATTCCTTCAGCAGCAATTGAAAGAAAGTCCATGTCCATGACTAATAACTGATTCATTCACCTTACCGAATCATTTAAAGAGATTTAATCCATTGCTAAAGAATCATTTCTGATACAGAAACATACGAGCAGCAGTTTTATTGATCTACCATGACCCGAGCACTGCTGCGCTGGCACAAAGTGTAGCCACAACAGTGCGGCATTTACGTAATGAAAACGGAACCGCAGCCTCTATCAAATTATTACAAGCAATAAAAAATGATTTGAAAATACAATATGTACAGCCAACAGGCGAAAGCATGTTTATAGATGTTGAGGGTCAGCAAGCTGCACAGTGTGTACTTGTGTATTTTAAAGAGCTGAGCTGTGGAAGATGATGCCTGTGACTTGAAATTGATTGAAAATTGAAGGTGATTTAAAACATTTTATTTATCTTTAAACCAGGGTGAAATGTAACTTGACTGGATCTTATTTCTCTAGGAACAACTTGCGTTCCTAGAGAAATAAGATGTTTAAAGCCAAACTCTTACATCTTAACTTGGGGTTTGATGATGTCATCATTCTGAGACTCAGTTTTTTTAAATATCTACCCATAAAATCTTTAAAATCACAGCTATCAGTCTAAGATTTTGCAAACAGACCAATTTTAGGATAGAGATTTTTTTTTAGATTAACTTTTAACAAGTGCTGTCTCCTCCTTTAAATATGTAGTCATTGATATGGTGGTCGACAGTCTATCTCAGGACTAACATAAAGAGACAGACGGTAATTCACTCCCCTAATCACTCTTAAGGGCAATTTAGAGCAGCCTATTGAAACCGGGAGCCTGGAGGAAACCTGTGCAAGCACACGGACAATATACAAACTCCTTACAGAAAGGCTCCTTACAGCTGACCAGCAGGTTTGAACCTGGAACCTGTTTGCTGTGATGCGACAGAGGCAACCAGTGCACGACCATACTGCCTGTAATTAGCCGTTTCCTTTCAATTCAAAAGTTCAAGTGTTTCACTAGCAATTTATGGACCTTCTGCGAATTCACTTACTCATTTGCTGAATCATTTAATCCTATTAGGGTCGCAGGGAGGCTGGAGCCTAGCTCAGCCTCCACTTGGTGAAGGAGGGGGTACACCCTGAATAGCTTGCTGGAGCGTCGCAGTGCCAACACACACATGTATTCACATTCACGCTTACAGGCAATTTGGAGCAGCCTATTAGCCTGATGTGCATTTCTTTGGGCTGTGGGAGGAAACCGGAGTACCCAGAGAAAAACCCACGCAAGCATGGGGAGAACATGCAAACTCCACACGAACACCGAAGCCCGGGACTCAGGGAACCCAGGACCTTCTTGCTGTTAGGTCGACATGCCTGCCACTACCCTGCCATGCAACCCACCTCTCTTTGAACTGTTGCCACCAAGCTGAAAGCACAGAACTGTATCCTATAGCATCAGTTTCCTTCCACTGGAACCAAGAAACTCAAACCTTGACATTGCCCCTATGCACAAGGCAAGCTCTGAAGACAGTGTACAAATATTGAAGTGGAAGAAGATTTTGTGTTCTACGCAGAGCCCTGATCTCAATCCCACTCAACACTTTTGCGGTGAAACTAGGTACTCAGGCCTCCTTACCATCATCAGTGCCTCACTAATCCTCTTGAGGCTGAATGAAAATCCCATGGAAAGTCTTACCAGAAGAGTAAAAAGTAAAGAGGTTGGCACGGTGGCGTAGTGGTTAGCACGTCTGCCTCACAGCAAGAAGGCCTGGGTTCGATTCCTGGGCTCGGGGTGTTTCGGTGTGGAGTTTGCATGTTCTCCCCGTGCTTGCATATTGGTTCCCTCTGGGTACTCCGGTTTCCTCCCACAGTTCGAAAACATGCACAGTAGGATAATTGGCTGTTCCAACTTGGCCCTAGGTGTGAGTGTGAGTGTGAATGGTGAGCGTGTGTTGGCTCTGTGATGGCTTGGCGGGTTGTACAGGGTACAGGTACAGCCTTCCAGCGACCTTAATAAGGATTCAGCAGCATGGAAAATGAATGAATGAATAAAGAGTGAAGACCCCACCCTCCACCTCCCATAAATCTGGGACAGGATGTTCAATAAGCAGCACATCTGGCTGTGATGGACAGGTGTCCCCAAACCTTCCTTCTATATATGGTTTATTGAGATGTTCTGCATTTAAGACTCTTCTTATTTTTGGGCCAGGTGTGCCAGTCCAAGCAGGAAAGCAGTTCCACTTCTCATGGTTTGTTTATAGAAGATCAATGGATGAGTAGGCTCATGCTGGAATAAAAATGATTTCAGCATGCCTTGCAATGTGTATACTCCCCCCCCCCTTCCCCAGCACCACCACCTCCTCTTTTCTCTTGAGATGTGTCATCATTATTGTCATCACCGTCTCGCAGTTACAGTCTGCCGCTAGTAGAAGCATCTGTTCTGGAGAATCGCATGAAAAGCTCGTCACATTCTTGTCTGCTCACTTCTGCACTTTTCTCACACTCTCTCTTGAAGACAGCTTTAAAGCGATGCACCAAGATTCTTCTTAAGTACAAGCACAGGACACTTAAGTCGATCGATGCTAGATGCTCGTCTGCTGTTGTTCATTCATTAGGTTGATTTTTTGGCTGAAAATCAAAATCATTTGGTACGGCCTTAGTGCATTCTCCTTAATGCCATCATAAATGATTCCAACAGAAAGGTCCTTGGGGGACATAGTACTTATATGAGTTGGAAATGCATCTAACTGTTTTTGGGAGCCGGCTGCTTGTCCGTCTCTTCAACAGCTTAAAAATAGTCCAATTCACTGCTTGATAAGACGCAATTTAGGAGGGACGTGCAGTTCTGAAGGGCCCAATGAAGATATTATCAATCTCAATTCATCCAAGAAGATGTCATAACCATAATTGATGCCTTCGTTATTCTTCTGATTGACTCATGATCTGATTTAGAACATGCCCTATATTAATATTCAGAAACACTAGAGAGAGATTTGGCCACAGATTCTTCAGCATGTTGAATTTTGAGAAGTCATCCATTGCATTTGCTGGAAACCCTCAACGCTCAAAATGGCCAATTAACAAAGGGAAAGATCTGGCCAAGCAGTATTCTGGGAAATCAAATTCCTTTTTCAACAGGCCTCTTGTAGGAAAGCAGGCAATAAGGCCCTTTATCTAATACATGCCAAGGATAATTAGGTTATTGCAGCACTGCTTGTTGTTACTCAATAATGAGGCCAGTCTCTTATGGATTTGTGGGAGGACACAATGACCTTGATGGTAAAAGACTGCAAAAACAATGCACGTCACTGACATTTAAACTCAAGATTGCGGATAAAAAAAATTCCCACCGCCGGCAGGTGCATCCTGATCACGTAGAGCGTGTTTGTAGTGCGGAAAGCTGATGGAAGCCGAGGACGCGGAGATGAAAAGGAATTTGTGATGAAGAGCGCGGACTAAGATCCTCAAGGAGACGTTGTAGCCTCCGTAACCGCACAACCCCCCACCCCCCACCCCCTCGGCCTCTTTCAGCTCTATTCTCTCTGCCTGGCCTTCACTTCTGTACCGCATTTCAATAGAAGGATTCAAGTCTGGACGTTTATAAGTGAATACAATGCTGTTATAAGGTGACAGGTCAGACTCTTTGCTGCTGCTCTGTATACAGTGCGGCAGCATATAGCTATCAGGTGGCAGTTCAAGGGCGGCACAGTGGTGTAGAGGTTAGCACCTCACAGCAAGAAGGTCCCGGCTCAGGTGTTTCTGTGTGGAGTTCTCCGTGTGGTTGTGTGGGTTTCTTCCTGGTCCTCCCGTTTCCTCCCATAGTCCAAAGACTTGTAGATTAGACTGATTGGCTGTTACAGATACTCTGGAACAGTATGTCTTTGGACTGTGGGAGGAAACTGGACAGCCTGGAGGACACCCAAACACTGCTTCTAGGTAATTTTTGCATCGCACAAACAAGTCCTTATGAATTAGCAGTCATTTAAGAAATGATTAAGTATTAGAAGTATTTACCTATTAATTATTTTCCCCTGGTTTTTTTCTCCCCCCAATTTTAGTTGTATCCAATTCCCACCTGTCAAGTGTTGCCTCCCTATCACATACGACCACCACTGACCAGGAAAGGGTGTATGCATGCACATCCCCCCCTCCGTGACATGCGATGCTGCCGCCCGCCTCTTTACGAACTGCTGCTCATGCGCATTTGGAGGCGGCCCTTTTGTACGAATGAGCTCATAGATGCTCATGGATTGGCTGGTGATCCCTGTGAGTGACAGGGGTGCATATGCCATCCCTTCCTCCTGTGAGAGCTCGTCTAGTTAGCCGCCATGGTTGCGGATAGCTGCGGCATCAACCTGGATTCAAACTTGCAATCTCCAGGTTGATAGTCACGCACCTTGTTGTGTCAGTCAGAAGCCCTGGAAGAGTGAACTAACAGAAACTTCAGCAGTGCAGTATTTTATAAAATAGCATATACGCTTCAAGCAGTCGTTTGTACTGTATGTAACTTCATTCAGACACTTGTACTATGGATCTGTATCTCAGTCCAGGGTTAACTTTGGATTGCATGTCCATGATTGAATCCTAGATTAATGCAATTAGTTTATTATATAAATATTTTATTTAAAAAATTATTAATTATGGTCCACTTATGAAATGTACCATCCCTAATTGCAAAATCCCTTGTGTTTGGGTGAAATAATTAAATTACAGACGAAGCGGACTCCAGGGAAATAAAGAGCACATTTATTTACATAAGACTGGCACTGAGAAAAGTTTATCTAGAAATATAGTGTGTGTCATGTTTTACTTTTATTTAACAAACCCCCCCCATAATAGATATACATTTGTGTTGCATCAATCTTTTTAGTCATTATTAATTGTTCTAATGTTTAAAAATATAAATGCAGCTTTTGTAATTAATTATATTCATTTATTTAGACTTGTTAGATTTTTAGACTTTTATGCAAAAAAACAAAGTTAAGAAATGCAAAAGTATTATATTAAAACCAGCTAAAAATGTGTAAAAGCTCATTCAGAACTCAGCAGGAAGCGCTAAAGGTCAGATGAGGTCATGCTGATTCACACCTTTATCACTGAAGCTGCATGTCACCAGCAGGGCAGGAAATGGAGTTTCTCCTCTTTAATGGTCCTGTACGGTCAAATGTCTCTCAGAGGACAGAACGGTGTGAGAAAGCCAAGAGTGAAGGAATAATGTGTGCAACTATATCTGTTAGATTTTTCATAAAGACCACTAAAAAGTGTGTGTATGTGTGTGTGTGTGTGTGAGAGAGAGAGAGAGACTAATCAATGTCTGCCGTGCTGTGGCGAGCAGAACGGTTGGCTGGCTTTCTCTCATTAGCACCGGAGCTCTGTGTGATGTTGCCTCACTCAGCAGCCAGTACCTCCATCCGTCCATCCGTGTGGCGTCAGGAGGCTCGAGCTGCCTGATCACCCACACAGCACCGCAGCCTGGGCTTCAGAGACTCACTTTCTCCCTTAATGCCTCCAGTTACTTATCAACGCTTCATCTTTCCACCTTCCACAACGCCATTCAGGAAGCTCAGGTCAGGACGGTCAGCTCAGCCTCTCCTACTGAATCAGATCCGAAGCCGAACCGAATGAGATCTCTGGGCGTGGCGCGTTTTTAGTACATTTCCACACTATACTGAGAAAGAACACAAACTCTCATTAGAATTGTTACTAAGGGAGGCTTATTAGTCACCATACTGTGTTTTAGTATATATACGTTTAACACACTTGAACACACTCTTGTCTGTGTTAGCCAAGGGGGCAGGTGAACAAAACAAATAAGAAAAAAAGTACTAGAGACAAAAGACAAAATGGGAGTGACAAGGGGAAAAAAAGGAAAGAAAAAGAAGGATGGAGAGCAAGGACAGAGGGCAAGGTACCTCAACCACACAAATATGTTCCATATGGGTATTGATTTTAATTACCTCCACCAGTGGCTTTCACCATTGTTGGTTTGTGTGGTTAATAATTAATACAATCAAAAATGTTCATCAGGGCGGCACGGTGGCGCAGTGGTTAGCACATCAGCCTCACAGCAAGAAGGTCTGGATTTGAGTTCCAGGCTCTGGTGTTTCTGTGTGGAGTTTCCGTGCTTGCGTGGGTTTCCTCCGGGTACTCCGGTTTCCTCCCACAGTCCAAAAACATGCATAGTAGGCTAATTGGCTGTTCCAAATCGCTCATAGGTGTGAAAGTGAGTGTGAATGGTTTTGTGTGTGTTGCCCTGCGATGGTCTGGCGAGCTGCCCAGGGTGTACCCCACCCTCGCCCAGAATTGGCTAATATGGGTGCCAGCCTCCCCGCGACCATAATTAGGATTAAGCGGCTTAGAAAATGAATAAATGAATGAATGAATAAATGTTCATCATACACCCACTAGGGGAGACATTTCATTATACCTATGCCAAGTTATAATAATCCATTTGTGCCTGGCGGGGGTACCTTGCATTCTGATTGCCCCTCTAGTCTCCCATGTCGTTGTCTTAAGCCGCATTCACGATGAACCACATGCAAAATCACCATTTACAGAAGCGAATAGGAAATGGTTTTAGGGAACTTCATGTCTGAAGGCATCTCTTAATCAGTGGTATCTTTAAGTTCTGACTGGTAATCACTCGCGTGAAAGTTCTGCTCAGCTGAACTCTGTGCCTTCCCACTTCATGTTGCTTCACTGACTTTGCAAGGTCACTTGTTACTCATTGCTTCCTATGTGAATCCTGCTTTACATTCTAGAATTTTCTACAGCTTTGTTCTATAGAACGTGGACGCATGTTATTTGCGTTATTGGCACTCACAATCCTGTGACCTTGACATGAACCTTTCAAGGTTAATGGGGATTATGCCATTATGAAAGTAAGTATATGTTTTCCTACATTGCCTGGTTTAAAAAAAGTTACTCTGATTTTTATGGGGACCTTTATCCTTGATCACAGCATGTAATCTCCATGGCATTGTTGGTCCGGTCGAGGCTCAGCAACATTAATATGGAAATAAAATAAAGTCAGCTGATGACCTGAATGTACTGAATGAGCATTGATGTGTGATGTTTTTTTTTGTTTGTCTTTGTATATATCTTTTATTGGATGTATGGGTTTGTATCACTTTTGTTTCTCAGATATAAGCAATTTCAATTTCAACTTCATCTTCTGCTTGTTTCTGGGTCGAGTCGTGGGGGCAGTGGCCTAAGAAGTGAGGTCCAGACGTCCTTCTCCCCAGCCACTTCCTCCAGCTCTTCCGGGGCGACACCGAGGCGTTCCCAGACCAGCCGAGAGACATAGTCCCCCCAGCGTGTTCTGGGTCGACCCCGAGGTCTCTTCCTGGTTGGACATGCCAGGGAGAAACACACCAGGGAGGCGTTCAGGAGGCATTCTAATCAGATGCCCGAGCCACCTCAACTGGCTCCTCAACACAGAGGAGCAGAGGTTCTACTAGCTCCTCCCGGATGACCAGGCTTCTCACCCAATCTCTGAGCTCATTTCAGCTGCTTGTATTCGCTTGTACAGCCACTTGTTCTTTCGGTCACTTCCCAAAGCTCATGAACCATTGGTAGGTCATTTCAATTTTTACATGGGAAATGGGTATCTCCAAAACTTTGTGACCTTACTTGGATCCTGACCTTTGGCCTTGGCATTCCAAAATCAAATCATCTCTGGGACTCAGGTAGGGTAGTGTCCCCACCAAGCGTGGTGAAAGCCTTGGCATGGGCGTGATCATGATTTTGTTTGCAGACAAACTCTGTTTTGTGGCAGAGGCAGGAAGAGGAAGAAAGAAAGACAAAGTGGGAGGGAGAGTGAGACTAAATAAAAGAAGACGGGGAAATGAGTGATATGGAAAGAAGTGAGAGGAAAAGAAAGACAGATGAACCGAGTATGTGTGACATGCAAAAAAATAAATAAATACATGTTTTACTAGAGATTAAAATGAAAATGGGTTTAACAAACAAACAAAAATAAACATGCTATCAATATTTGACTTTTGTTTACATTAAGACTATTAAGACACTTCCAGTAATTTATGGAAAATGAATCATCTCCGTGATCGTTGACAGGAAGAGTGAGGAGAAAGGGAAACAATACTGGCACCTGTATCACACGCTAAAATAAATTTAACTGCCCTTACAACCCCTCCACCCTCCCCTGCAAGAGGATGCAGCTGCCTCCCCAGACTGGTGCTGAATGGAGGAGTGGAGAGAGCGAGGGAGGGAAAACAAGAAAGAGAACAGAAGGAGTATTAGGATTCTGAGTACAATGTGAGCACCTGGATACGGCTTTCCCTCAAAGCTCTGCCTTCATCCAGGCCATTCCGGAGACACTCCAGAAAACACACATGAAAGCCCCTCGCTGTCTGAACTCCGCTGCCCCCTTCCTGAACCGTTCTTTCAGCTTAGTACCTCCCCTTCCTGCTCTTTCATTTAAAAAAACATAAATAACATCACGAGCAACCTTTATACACTTCCTGTGACACTACAAGGCTTTGGAAGGTCACAGATTGAGCCAAACGAACGACTTGACACTCAAACTTAAAGCACATTTATAGTATTTATGCTTGTAGAAGCAGAGAGAGGGTATGTGGGAGGGCAGAGTGAGATGGAAAAAGAAAGAAAAGAGTCAGAGTGAACTAAAGGACAAAAAGTGGGGGGAAAAAAGTAACGCAAAGAAGGAAAGATTGAGAGTGAGATGGGGAAGAAAAGATGGTGGGGCTTTCGATAAGGAAAACTCTATTAGAGTTTCCCTGGAGTCAGCTGAGATGAGCTCCAGCTTCCTAGTGACCCTAATAAATGATTTTTGGCTCAGAAAATTAAATGCCTGTACCACCTGTCTGTGCATTCCAGAGTAGTGCAAAGGAAAAGCGTCAAGATCACAAGTTTGAATCCTAAAGATGCCGCAGAGCCAAAAAAGCAAGAATGTTCCTAATCTGTGGGTGGGAAGCATGGTGTACTCTTCTCTCTACATCACTAACCCATAGTGGGTGTCTGTGAGCGCATGTATGTAGAAGAGGGCGGTTAGCGGATTGCGCTCTCCCCCAAGTGTATATATGAGGTTGTACACTGCCCTGTGATGCAGCAGTATGAAAAGAAGTGGTTGGTTAGTTTTTTTATGAAGGTAACCTTCGCCCCTGATGTCTGGGAGTTGTTCGGTGATCTGGCAGAGATGACTGGTGGGTGGGAATTGGCCAAGACCAAACTTGGAAGAAATGGTTTGTGGGACTAAAACCAAAGTTTTGCAAAAGCCACACGAGCCAACTTAGGAGTATAAATACACTTGATGTAGCATGTTGGGGTTGGACGAGGGTCTAAGACCTTCCGTCATTGTTAGACATTCCAGGAAAAGGCTCTGTGCTGTTATTCTGTTCAGAAAAAAAGTCTTCACTGTGAATCCATTGTGAGACGCCAAAGATTTGGAAATGAATTTGCAAGCAGATATTACTTGTATTATGTGCTGTATCCTTTAAACCCTGCTTGTTTTTGTTTATTTTCGTCATTCGGCGCACCTGTTTGCTCTCCTGTTGCTTTTGAGTCGTCTGCAGGGGGAAAAAAAACAGGCTGCTTATTCTCGGTTAATGTGCTAATGTGGCAGCCGGGAGGAAGTTGAACCATAAAAGGAACAGAAGGCCAGAGAGACCAGAAGCCCCATGTGACTCACGGGAACAGCAGAACAAAAGGTCATCTACTGAAGACCAGATGCAACTGAGTATAAAGCAAAGAACACAAGGTCACCGTGATCATGACCCGTGAATACAGAGGGTTAAAGTTCAAAGGCAGATGATTTTTGTTCTGCTGTACAGACCCATGACTAATACTTCATATACAGTTTCCCAAGTATGTGGGACTGCAGTCGGATTTAGTGACTTAACTCTGACACGCACAACCATCCAAGCAGGAAAGGTTTTTGTGTGTTTAGAATGACTCGACTGCATGCAGTTCATACCTTTAATGTACCCAAATCTTATCTTGGCAGGACTTCAATATGTCTAGACCAGCAGTGGTGATTCAGTGGTTAATGCTCTGCAGTACTGATCAGAAGGTTGGTGGTTCAAGCCCCAGTATCATCCAGTTGCCACTTTTGGGTCCTTGAGCAAGGCCCTTCACCCTCAACTGCTCAGTTGTATGAATGACATATGAATGTAAGTCGCTCTGGATAAGGGCGTCTGCCAAAACGTTGTCTTTTAAGCCTGGAGAAAATCTGGAGATGTAGAATAAAAGTCAGAAGCAAACTAAGTGCAGTGCAGAGGAATCAACTCACTCACTTATCTGCTGAATGGCTGAATCTTACTAGGGTAGCAGGAAGGCTGGAGCCTTTCTCATCCGACACTGGGTGAAGGCAGGGTACACCCTGAACAGCCTGCCAGACCATCACAGGGCCACACACACACAACCATTCACACTCACATCCATAGCTAGGGGCAATTTGGAACAGCCAGTTAACCTAATGTGCAAGTTTTTGGAATCTGGAAGGAAACCAAGGTACCCTGAGGAAACCCATGGAAGCACAGGGAAAAGGATGACATGCTAACCAGTACGCCACTGTGTTGCCCTTCAAATAAACTCTTAATCTACAATAAGCTAATCTACAACAGTACATCAGGAATTATAATAGAGCCTGATCATCATGGTGTCCTCATCCTGATTATCACATTAGATACATTTTCTGTGACTGTAAAAATTGTACAGAGATTTTTCTCAGGAAGTGAACCTTTTGAATATAGACACCTATATTTCAGTAATAAAATCAAATATAATAGTATTCAGTCTGCTTTTTAATGTGATTTTTACACATTTCACATTTTATACTTATAAATACCTAAAAGAATACATGTTTTTGAATATCATATCACGTGACTGGAATGCAAGAAACATTGTTGGGCTACTGGGTGGAACAACAAAAACCCAGTCATCTGGAGGTTGCTGGTTCAAATCCCAAAGATGCCACAGTTGTCTGAGGTCAAGAGCAAAAGGGAGCACCATTGACATAAGGAAAGGGATGGCATAAGGACTTTTCCCTGTCAATCACAGGGACACCAGCCAATCATGGATGTCTGTGAGTTGATGCATACGAGGGTGGGTGGATAGTGCTTTTCTCTGGGTGTACCCCTGGTGATGCATGAGCTAAAAAAAAAAGAAAGTAAAAAAAAAAAAAAAAGCAGTTGACTGGATCGTTCCTTGGAAGAAGTGCATGGTGATGTTTTGCCCTCCCTGGTTGGTATTGGTTATGTGAAAAGTAAGAGATGACTTCATGTCAACTGGTCATGGAAAGCCTGGAAGAACTTAGTTAACTTTAGATAACTTTAGTTTTGTGAAACTGTAATGCAGATATAAACTTTCTTTCTTTCTTTCTTTCTTTATTTATTCTGCGATTATGAGACACTATTAAATAAAACATAAAATGTTTATTTTACTTTATAATGTGAATAACTGAACCTCACTCACTCACTCACTCATTTTTGCTGAACCACTTACTCCTACCAGAGTCAGTGGGTAGCTGGAGCCTATCTCAGCCAAAAGGGTGCTAAGGCTGAGTACTCCCTAAAATGCTTGCCAGACCATGACAGTGCCAACACACGCACAACCAGTCACACTTACACCTATGCGTAATTTAGAATACCCAAATATCCTAATGTGCATGTCTTTCGATTGTGGGAGGGAACCGGAGTTCCTGGAGAAAACCCACGCAAGCATGGGGAGAGCATTCAAACTCCACACAGAAACGCTCGAGCCCGGGACTCAAACCCAGGACCTTCTTGCTGTTAGGAAAATGTGTTAACCAACCACTATGCCACCGTTCCACCAATAACTGACTCTGATTTTAATTTATTTAATTATCTGTGTGTCATTATGCTACCTTGTGCAGAGAATAATTTAATCATGAACCAAGTCATTCCAAATAATAAAATTAGCAATGTACTGAAAAGCCCTTCTCCAAACTTCTCTGAAATCCCTTTAACCTTTTTTTGTAATTTAATCATTTTAAAAGGACACAATTATTTATTCAATATTGCACTTGAAAGACATTCCATATATATTTATATCTCTCAGACAGACAGTAGATGTAATACTGGCAATCCTTTGAGTTGATATTACACTTTTTTTCTCCTGTTTCATTTTGTGTACACTGGTTATTAAAAGGGCAGCACTGTGGCGTTAGCACGTCCGCCTCAGAGCGGGAAGGTATCAGGATGTTTTTATGTGAAGTGTACACGTTCTCCTCATGCTTGTGTGGGTTTCCTCTGGGTAGTCCGGTTTCCTCTCACACTCCAAAGACATAAATTAGGCTAATTCGCTGTTTCAAATTGTGAGTGTGAATGAGTGTGTGTGTTGGCCCTGAAATGGAATGATGAGCTGCTCAGGGTGTACCCTGACTTTGCCCAGTTTCCACAAAGATGGGCTCCAGCCTCCCTGCGACCTTACTAGGATTAAGCAGTTCAGCAAATAAATGGATGGATGAATATCAAGAGAAAGAATTAATTTTTGAATCAAAAAGAAAAATTGAATCACTCCCTCACTCAATCAGTCCCTGGTGGGATCTTGAGAGACAATGAAGAATGTTGCTCAGCAATTCTCCTGTTTATTTCCCAACTTTTTAGGGCTTATATCCTGCAAGCATGATGTGCAGTACGCAGGATTGAACAGTTAGAGAGTGGTCATCTGCATAGCCAAAACAAGTTGCATGACATGAGGCAGACAGCCTTATCCAGCTTACATTTATCTATATACAACTAAACAATGGCAGCTTGGTGGTACTGGGGCTGACCTCCGGATCACTGATCCAGAGACTTAACCACTGAGCCACCATTTTTTCTTACTTACATTAACTTTTTTTCTTGTACTTATTATGTAATTGTTCATAAGTAGATGCTCTCTCAATATGTGTGTTGAGAGAGTTTTGGTACTTTTTAGCACTGCAGAACTTTTACTATCATGAAGAGTTGGGACCGCAGCGCAGCAACTACACACCACAAGCTTTGTTTACTCCAGGGATCAGCTGATCACCCTGAAGCCAGCCGGATTAGCAGCCAGACCCACGGACTGACCGGCTGAAATCTGGAAAAAAACACGTCGTGGCTGCAGAGGTGGAGGACAGAGGAGGAAAAGGAGGGAGGTGGCGAGACAGCGACACTTACAGAGAGGAAAAGGTGCAAGCCATGCCTCCCGTCTATTATAATGGGGAATGTGAGGTCACTGGCGAATAAGATGGACGAGATGACAGCACTACCCCGGAGTCAGAGGGAGTATCGGGAGTGTCGTTTCATGTGCTTCGTGGAGACATGGCTGCACCAGGATGTTACCGATGACAACGCTTCCATCGCGGGCTTTGACACCGTTAGGGCCGACACATACTGCACTGCGAGCGGTAAGTGGAAAGGAGGTGGCTTCCCTTTCTTGTCAGTACCTGGTGGTGTAACTCCGACCACATAACCCTCAAAAAGAGGAGTTGTGGACCGGACAATGAACTGTGTGCTCCACACCGTAACATCCAAGCCCGGGATTTAAACCCAGGACCTTCTTGCTGTGAGGTGGATGTGCAAAGCACTACAACCCTGTGCCACCCAGTGTTTGTTTAAAAAAGGGTAAAAGAAGGGGAATAAAAGAAAACAAATAGGGCATTCCTAGTTTTACCAAATTTACACATGGAAATATTGGACTTGAGTTCAAGGGCAAGAATAACTGAGAAACGCCTCTGTTATGGGCAAACTTTGCAATATTCCAGAAATATTGTGAAACAGCGTTTATGTCCGGAAGTAACTGTGAGGTCATTATCCAGTTCTTAGCAAAGATCTGCCACAGATTCCCCTCTTTGATGCAGCCCTGATCTCTGCGATACCCCTCACCTAATCACTTAAAAGACAATCCTCTCTTGAAGAACAGAGATCCATCAGGTAATCCTCTCAGCCATTTGAGTCACTCATCTGAGCACTGGGGAATGGTTTCACGCCTGGATGCTTATTTGATTAGGAACATCAAGAGCTTACAGTGCTAACGCGTGATCCACATCTCACCACGGTAAACCCTGTTCCAGTTCCATTACAAGGACACAGCACATGCCCAATGTGACGCGATGGAAAGTTTGCCATCTGCGTTTGGTGAACTCGTGAATCCACACAGACATTCTGCCCTCAGGGGGAAAAAAGCTCAGGTTTGAGTTCGCTACGGTCATTCAGATGGTGCAATATTGATTTCTGCAAACACTGCCTGATTTAAAGGTACACATTTGTCATGTACGGCTACAGCTAGCATTTGTCGTGTAACCCTCCTGAAATACAAACTCCGAAAAAACTCAAGTGAGTTAACATGGCCTCTGCATTGTTTCTGCAGTTTGGGATTAGCTGCAGGAGCACAGGGATAGTAAATAGCTTGTTTATTAATCGCCTGTGATGATGATGATGATGATGATGATGATGATTGGTCTTTTTACACCCGAGCCTATAGGCTCATCATAGCTGGAGCTTATTCTGGGTTTACACTGGGTCATGATGTCCGCGATATCTGCGATTTTAGAGAATCATGTATGGGGGGCGGGGTCATTTTATCAAATCGTGATGATCTTGAGGGAACTTGGTGGATTCGTGATGATCACGCTGATCGTGGCAAAATGTTTGTCTGTCAAAAACAATTACAATGTATTACGATTTGACGGCAATTGTGATACAACGTGGGACGCACAGTAGGGCGCAATAGAGCTTAACAGAGAGCAACAGACCTTGATGCGCCATCGTAGAGGATCTTGAAACTTGGCAACGCAATTTTTTTAAGTATCATCTCTTGGATGCCCTCTGTCTCTTTCTTATACCTGATCCGTGCTCCAAGTGTCCTCATAACTCGTGGAGCTCCATGTAAACCCAGGGTTATCCTGGTTTCTGTAGCATGAAGCAACTACGAGTTCAACTCCTCCTGGATGGGATGCTAGTACCCATACTTTACTGTTAACGGGGGTTCAACCACTACACCACTGTCCCCACAATGATAAAGGGGGTCCATTCCATACCACCAATCTGTTAACCCATTAAAATGATTTTGATTCTTTGATATATTGCTTGCAAGGTGATGCAGCTAATAAAAGCTTTATGCTAAGCACTGCAATGTCACAAATCACTTGTTGTCATATGAAATGTCCATCATTTTAATGCCCATGCTAAATTAATTAAAGCACACACTCCCATATTACAAACATAAACTGACCCTGTACACGTGGATCGTTTTCTTATTTCATCAGCACATCCACAGAGAATATGAAAGCAACAAAGCCAATATTCCCGCTAAATCAATTCCGCTGGATAATAATTAAAACGTTCTGACAAGGAAGTAGGGGTGAGGCTTATTTGATTGACAAGCTGTCTAAAACGTGCATGCTTACGCCCCTCCCTGGCTGGTGTTTATGTGATAGTGAAGGCAATACTTGAAGGGTGGGAATTGAATATGACTAAAATTAGGAGAGAAAAGGTGGTGGTGGTGGTGGTGGTGGGGGGGGTTGTTGAGAAGTATTTCAGTATAATGGATTGTTCATGAAGTGAAAGTGCACAAGCAGATCCATTTCCTTTACACATTATTGTTCTTTACTATCTCATAAATGTACCATTGGTGTAGCAATCTGCAACGGTACAAGTGGATCTGACTCTTAAAGGAAACAGGAAACGACACTTTGATTGGTTTAATGCATGTTACGACCAAAACACACTCCTGATTAAGACACTTGTTTTGTGTAAGAGCAAACTTTTTGGCTTCTTTGTGCAAGTTGCAGTCTTGCCTTTTTCTTCTCTGTTACTTCTCTCCATTTATTTAAAGTAACTGAACAGTAACATGGAGAAAACACAGCTAAGCTCAATAAAACTAACATGAACTCCGCCTGCCGTTGCTTTGATGCCTTCCAATAAATACAGCGTTTCGCTCCTAGACGAATAAACGTCTATTCAGGTCAGATTATAGTAGTGCGGACAAACAAGCGTTCTGAGAATCACTCCTACTGTTTCACACGTGATCGGCACGGCGGTGTAGTGCTTAGCACGTTCGCCTCACAATAAAAAGACCCTGGGTTCGAGTCCTGGGCTCAGGTGTTTGAAAGGAAACCAGAGTACCCAGAGGAAACACATGCATATATGGGAAGGAAATGAAAACTCCACACAAAGTCCAAAGACATGCACATTAGGCTAATAAGCTGTTCCAAATTGCCTGTAGGTGTGGAAGGTAGCTGAGTGTGAATGGTTGTGCGTATGTTGGCCCTTTGATGGTCTGGCGAGCTGTTCAGGGTGTACTCTGCCTTCGCCCAGTGTCGGCTGAGATAGGGTCCAGTCTCCCCATGACTCTAGTAGTAGGATTAAGCGGTTCCGCAAATAAGTGACGAGGGTTTCAGATGTTGATGGAAACAAGTCCTAAAACCAACTTTCGCAAAACCGATCTCTCTAGAACCCCTTTGAATCTAACTAGATGTGGACAGGCCCTAAGTGTAACCCTTTAGGGCCCTCCACCTGATGATGCAAACCCCCATCATCCTGACCCCCCATCATTATACTAGCAAAGGTGGATTTGAACCTGCCCTCACTGCACTTATGCTATATGTTTCAAACCGTACACTTAGATTTAAAAAAAAAAACAGCCCTTACTCAGGAAAGGGATGATGGCGTAGTGGTTAGCACGTCCCCTTCAAAGCAAGAAAGTCCTGGGTTCGAGTCTCAGGCTCAATGAGGGCATTTCTGCGTGGAGTTTGCATGTTCTCCCTGTGCTTGCGTGGGTTTCCTCCGAGCACCCCGGTTTCTTCCTACAGTCCAAAAACATACATATTAGGCTAAGTGACTGTTCCATATTCCAAATTTCCCCTAGGTGTGATTGTGAGTGTGAATAGTTGTATGTGTGTTGCCCTGCGATAGTCTGGCGAGCTGTTCAGGGTGTAACTCCGCCTTCACCCAGAAGTGGCTAAGATAGGCTCCAGCCTTCCCGCAACCCAAATAGTACTCGGTCTTTAGCTTAAAATAATAAATTATATGTGTGTGTATGTATATATATATTTTTTTAATTGCTATGAGATAAGAGGAATAAAATCATTTTATTCACTAATGTGACACCGTTGTGGTTCTTTCCTGTACCAGCAAACACACCAGAGTGTTTTATTCTTTGTGCAGTTGTCTGGATATTCTTCCATGTGCGCTGGATTATTTTTACTGTTTTGAGTTCTTCAGCTCATTGTTCAACACCGAATCTAGTTCTTTATAGATATCAAGCTCAATAGCAGCATCTTCTGGTTAATATCAGCAGCACCGCTTTTCATACTGGGTTCAAGGTCCACAAGCTTTAAAACATCTCAACATCATGATTAAAGGAAAATTAAACCCTAATGATCTCATCCCAGTTGATACTGTAGGACGGATTTTTGCAATATAAAGTAAAAAACCCTGAGGAATAGCGAATAGGTTCAAATTTCTTCATTTCTGCAGTTTTAAAGATGTACAACCTTCGATTTAGTCCCAGAATTGACCTGGAATACAGCGTATGGATTAAATACATGTTCACCTTGGTCAGTTGTTCATGTAATTTAATCATTTACAAAAAAAAAAAAAAGTGGAAAAAAAGTGGAGCACTTAGAAATGAGTAAATAAAAGCTGAGTCGGAGAGGGCATTTTTCCTTTAAATAGTAAAACTGCGTGCCAAGGAATCTGTACTTTGCTCTCCAGCGAGCCGAGAGCACTTTCAATGCCATCAATGTGCACAACTTATTCAAATCTAATTTCTGAAATTAGAAATGCACTCTTGCCAAGCTAATGACACTGCTTCATTACTCAGTTGGCCCGAGATTGGACTGGATCGCCTCGTGCGCTTGGCAAAAGGGATATGCTTCTTCTTCCATTTTTTTTTTTTTTTTTTTTTTTGAAAGTGCATTTTCAGACTTTAATGTCAAACTGAGAAGGCAAGTTTAAGTACTTAAAGTGTCAGAAGATGTCCGCTGTCCAATTCTTCTACAGCAGGATACCAACTCTGTGCTTCTTTTGTACCTTCCATTATGCTAAGAATACTTCTAGCTAAATGGAGGTCAGCGTGTTTTGAAGCATGCTTCAGTTATTAGCATAACTCGTCTTTTGTGCTGTTTTACCTGAACGGAAATTAAGCATCACTTTTATTCATAGAACACAAAAGTGTCATGGAATAAGGGTGAATAAGTAATATAAAAATACAAAAAGAACACGCTAGTGAAATTAGGGTACTGTGAAGGTACGGAGCTGAATCACTGTGGTTTAATTTGGTTTAAACTGTTTAATTGGATTCAGGTCATGTGATTGTTTACATAGTAGGCAAAGTTAGCTTGGGGGCAGAAGTGGCGTAATGGTTAGAGAAGCGGCTTTAGGACCTTCCCTTCCTCCACCTTCATGGCTGAAGTGTCCTTGAGCAAGACACCTAACCCCCAACTGCTCTCCGGGTGCCACAATGTGTGTGTGTGTGTGTGTGTGGGTGTGTGTGTGTGTGTGTTCACTGTTTACGTGTGTCTGTGTGCTTACTCTAAATGGGTTACATACAGAGGCAATAATTTCCCTTGCCGGATTAATACAGTATATCAAAAATCAAAATCAAATTATGGGACGGCACAGCATGGTGGTGTAGTGGTTAGCACATCCGCTTCTTGGGTTTGATTCCTGGGCTCGGGCATTTCTGTGTGGAGTTTGCATGTTCTCCCCATGCATCTGTGGGTTTCCTCCAGGTACTTCGGTTTCAAAGACATGCAAATTAGGCTAACTGGCTGTTCCAGATTGACCCTAGATGTGAATGTGAGCCTGAATGATTGTGTGTGTGGGTGTGTGTGTGTGAGTGTGTATGTTGGTCTGGCGAGGTGTTCAGGGTGTACCCTGCCTTTGCCCCGTGTTGGCTAAGATAGGTTCCAGCATCCCCGTGACCCTAACCAGTGAGTGAGTTTTCACGTTCTCTCCATGCTCGCGTGGGTTTCCTCCGGGTACTCTGGTTTCCTCCCACGGTCCAAAGACATATGTATATTAGGCTAATCGTCTGTTCCTAATTGCTCCTAGGTGTGAATGTGAATGTTTGTGGGCATGTTGCCCTGCAATGGTCTGGCGTGTTGTTCAGGGTGTTCCCCCCTTTGCCCAGTGTTGGCTGAGATAGACTCCAGCCTCCCCCTGACTTGTAAAAGGTCACGAAACAGTTTTTCTTCTCAGAACAACATTTTGAACATGACACAAAACTTCTTTGTACATTTATTTTTCTACAAACAGCTGCAAGCGTTTGTAATACAGGTCGCTAAAGTTCGCCAAGTAGTGAACACAGTGCTGGTTTTTTTTTTTTTTTCACCGTGTTTTGTATAGGTTTGGGTCCATCATACAAAATCTTTTTCTTTCTCTTTTTCTTTCTCTTTCTCTTCTTTGTTTGTGTTCTGCTGCAGAATGGCTACAGCAGCAGCCAGACAAAGCACTTCCTCCTCAAGGGCAGCAGCATATTGGGTTTCTTCCTGACATATTCTGGAAGTCTTCTATATCCAGGGAGGATTTGCTCACCCTTTTTTTTATAGGGTTGGGTGGTTCGATTCCAAGATTCACCTGACATTCACCAGGTTGACTTGGCAAGAAGGTCCCAAATCTAAGATTCGACAACTGTCTTTCGAAAACACACGTTTTCATACAAACGTTTGCCTCACAGAAAGAAGGCCTGGGTTCGATTCCCGGGCTCAGGTGTCTATGTGTGGCGTTTGCATCTTCTCCCTGTGCTTGCGTGGGTTTCCTTCAGGTTGTCTGGTTTCCTCCCACAGTCGAAAAACATGCACACTGGCTGTTTCAAATTGCCCCTAGTTGTGAGAGTGAGTGTGAATGGTTGTGTGTGTGTATATGTGTGTGTGTGTGCTGTTCAGGGTGTATCCCGCCTTTGCCCTGAGTCGGCTGAGATAGACATCAGCCTCCCTGGGACCCTAATTCAGATGAAGTGGCCAAGAAAAAGAATGAATGAATGAATCTTTTTCCTGTTTCATCTTTTTATTCTTACTCTTGTGTTGTTCCTTGTTGTTTAGTTGGTCTTTATCTGTGTTTATTGTTTTGATGTTGTCTGCCTCATCGCTGTCGTGTCTCCAGCTTGACTTTGAAATAACCTGTTTAAACAAACAGCGGATCACTTTACACGAGCAAATCTTTCCCTGTTGAACTTGAACACTGGCCTGAAATGAATGAGTCAGTGGGAATTTTTTCTTCTTACTCATCATGTTTTTGTTGTGGCACATTTCTGCAGTTCTTTACTTTAGCTACCAGCTGCTACATTGAGAAACAGGATTAGCCAATCGCAATGTTTAGTATGTAAGTCACTAAATAGCTCAGAGCTCTTGATTACTAGATTAAAGGTAATCACGGCTTTATTATCGCTGTTATAGGTACTGTGGAACAAAAAGTTCTTATAGTTTAATGTCAGTAAGCATTGGGGACTCTGAATGTCACCTTCTGCCAATCAAATACAGCCTCAGGTTCATTGCCTGCCAGCAGTCTTAAGTATTTGGAGAAATGGGTTGGGGGTAAATAGTTTTTTTCATCCAACTGATCCAGGAATATTTCTCTATACAAATGTAGAGGTTTGACATTTACAGAAAACATTTAAAGATAAAAAAGAAAAGTAATGACATTGATGTAGTTTAAAACTAAGAAAATTCATTATTTCACAACCAACAGAGATCTCGAGAAGAAATATGGCGGCCGCTTGATAAACCGTCAGCAATAGCGGAAACCGCCGGAAGTAGCCAAGCGAGTAATTGATGCCCCCAGAAATAGCCGAGGGAATCCCACATACCCCTGCCCCAGATATAAAAGTAGTTCTGGGTCCAACATACCCATGATGCAATGTCCAACATGGTGACCCCACCAGTCGAGGCATATTTTGACAGAAATCACTGAGGGGTTCTGAGTGGTCGATAAGAGGGGGATTCTGATTGGGTCTTTGTTCTGAGTCGAAGTTTAACTCTTGAGTCTTTGGTCTTGTGTGTATGTCCTTGTAAGATCCTCATATGAAGGCAGTTAGGTATGCCAAAGTTCCTCCTGTTTAAATACATTGATCAAGTTCAATATTTATCAGCTGGTAAGGAACAGAAGCGGCGTGGAGACATTACAGGGCGCTCAACATCACGGTTTGGATCTTAGGAGGCTACGCAGATGACCAGGTCTTGTTTTTTTGTCCACCTTAGAAACTTTAGTAAATTGAGATCTGTAGTGTTTAATATGGAGCTTGAGATGCTGAGATCTTTTCCTTTCAATTTCCATGGTCTACTGTAATGTACTTTCATTCCTTGCTTTTGTTCCTCAACTCGATTCAGAATACAGCAAGACGTCTCACCAGGTCAAACGGATGGTCTCCTCACCCGTCTACTCCAGTCTCCTCACTTGCTCCTTGTTGTATTTAGGATTCGTTTAGAATTCTCACTCTTACTTCAAGAGCACCGCAAGGTCAGGTTCTGTATACGGGTCTGATTCATCAGCCCGCTCACTCGGGTCAAACAGGCTAAAACTGCTGTCTGCGCCACGCACTCGCCTGTAAACCCGTGATGATCGAGCTCGTGAATCTGTAGCACCTAAACTATAGAATGCTCTGCTTTTTATAAACTCTTATTAAAAGGCAGTTAAAGATCTGTTAATTAGCAATTATGTAGAGGTTTAGGTATTAGGTAGGGGTGAGGAGACCATCCATTTGTGTAACGCCATTACACAAAGCTGCGTCCTTCATGATTTAAAAAATTTTGAAAATACAGTAAACCCAAAAATCTCATTTAATTGTGTTTTTTTGGGTTAACTGTATTGGCAATTTTTTTTAATCATGAAGAGCACAGATTAACACCTAGCACACACGCGAGCAGGTGCAGATCTGTGTAACGGCATCTCTAAGTCTCGTCAAGAGTTTAAGTATACACTACAAGAGTTTTATCTTTTTTTTTTTTTTTTTTTTTTTACATAATTTAGTCATAAGAGAGGCTAATGATTAACTTTATATTTTTAAATGTCTGTTTTTTTTTTTCTTTTATGCTTTATCCTATTATGGAGAGCCTAAACCTGCACCATTACTTAGGCAACATGGCACCTTATTTTGGAGAAAAGAATATTAATGGCGGTCAGTGGTGAGAGAAAAAATAAATATATAATCTTTTTAATGTTTTCCAATTTTAAATCTAATTTAGCTGATTTTAAAGAGAGTAGTACTGTATATAAATTAGTCTTACTTTCTTCTGTGATAGAACACCTCACGTGTCAGTATAAGTGTATAATAACATCGCATTGTGATTGTACCTATATAAATTTACTCATTCTTCCTAAAAATAAGCTACAGTGTAATTTGCACCTACGCCTCTGGTTGATAATATCAGAATTAAATGGGCGTGTGCCTGCATGTCCTGAAAGTTCACACAAATCAGAAGCCGGACATAAAAAATGAGCAAACATGAATATACACCAGACAAACACGGAGAGAGATGAACGTGTGTGTATATATTAAACTGTGGGTGTAGTTGTCTCTGGGACCCTCAGAAAGGGAGGTCCCCATTTTGTCTGAGGTGTGTGTGTGTGTGTGTGTGTGTGTGTGTGTGTGCTGGTGCATGTATGTATTCTAGCTTACTGAAAGCAAAAGTGTCTCAGTTAATCTCCTAGAAAAAAAATGCTTGTTCTCCTTTTAGTGTGTACATGCCTTCATGTTTATTTGAGGAGTGTTGCAAGATTTGAGTTTCATTTTAATTTCAATTGGTGTAGGGGGTGTGCCTGCATGTCCTGAAAGTTCTTACAAACCAGAAGAATATACACCAGAGAAACATGGAGAGAATATTTCAGCAGATGAACGTGTGTGTATATATTATACAGTGGTTATAGTTGTCTCTGGGACCCTCAGAAAGGGAGGTCCCCATTGTCTCTGAGGTTTGTGGTGTGTGTGTGTGTGTGTGTGTGTGTGTGTGTGTGTGTGTGTGTGTGTGTGTGTGTGTGTGTGTGTGTGT
>JAQMYF010000013.1:4200880-4216368 GCA_030014195.1 Neosilurus mollespiculum | reverse complement strand
CCGTCGATAGTGGGGCTTGAACCCCCGACCTTAGGATCAGTAATCCAGCACCTTACCACCAGGCCACCACTGCCCCGCTGTTTAACATCAAATATCAAAAATGTCATTCATTCATTCATTCTCTAAGCCACTTAACAATAATTAGTGTTGCAGGGAGGTTGGTGCCCATCTCAGCCGACTCTGGTTGAGGGCGGGGTACACCCTGGACAGCATGCCTGGCCATCGCAGGGCCAACACACACACAACCATTCACACTCACACTCGCACCTAGGGAAGATTTGGAACAGCCAATTAACTGCATGTTTTTGGACTGTGGGAGGAAACCAGAGTACCCAGAGGAAACCCACGCAAGCATGAGGAGAACATGCAAATTCCACACAGAAATGCCTGTGCCCGGGAATTCACACTAGCAACTAGGAACAATTTGGAGCAGCCAATTAGCCTAATGTGCATGCCTTTGAACTGTGGGAGAAAACCAGAGGACCCAGAAGAGACCTACAGAAGAATGGGTAGAGCATGCAAACTCCACATAGAAACACCCTCACCCTCGCCTCGCCGAACCCAGGGCCTTTTTGCTGTGAGGCTAATGTGCTAACCTTTATGCCACTGTGCCGCCCTGGAGGTAATGAGAGCTTCTTTATTATAAAAGGAAAAGCAATGCTTCAATGAGGGGTTAGTGTTCATATATACTAATCCTGGAACAGAAAAAGGGTCCTGCCCATTTGTTGGATTATGTGAGGGATTTCATTCGGTGTTAATCTGCCGGGCAGTAGTCAACGTAGAGAGGCTCTTAAATCAGGACTGTGTTTGCTCCACTCTCTACATCTCTCATATCTGTCATCCTCAGAAAAAAACAGTTCCAGGATGAATCTCTTCTGTTTCTCTCTGGTAAGACTGCTGGCTCTGCTTCCTTTCAGGGCAAATTACACTCATTTGGCTTAAGACTAGTGCAGGGATGGATGGATGGATGGATGGATGAATGGATGGATGGATGGATGGGTTAGTGTATGTAATCTTTTATTGTGTCTTAAAATAAAATGAAATTTGTACCACGTGTGTCATTTATGTTAAGCATAAAGTAAGGGTTGTGGTGAGGGTATTATCGGGAAAATAATTCTGAAGTGTTTCCTCTTCTCCCTCTTGTTTCATAGTAATTTCCTGAGGATTGCATTTTAGCTCCCGCCCACAAAGGTCGTCTGTCCGTCACAATTTATTTTCCGGACATTTACTTGCCGTGCGCTGAAGCCGGGGCTTTCAAACTCGCTATGCTTGTTCTATATTGGCATATTATGAAATGGTCCTTTCGGCAGGAACGTCTGGACGAGCTGCATACGGAGAGTGCAAACCTCAGCCAAGGCAGCACATTTCAGAATTCTTTTCTTAATCGTGATCATGGTGACTTTTGTTTATTCTTTAAAAATATATATATTAAAAAATACTGTGTAATGCTACAAATTTTGCCAAATAAATAAATAAATAAATAAATAAATAAATAAACTATTCTATATTTTTTAGATTTAATAGATTATAAAAATTACTAATAAATAAATAATTTAATTTTTATGTTAAACTTATCTATTTAAAACTTTTTATACTTTTATTTGTGATCTTATGTAGATGTTGTTTATTTTTGTGGAAGCATTGTATTCTTTATTTATGGAGGTGAGCACAAAATTGTTCAAACTGCCCATATTGAGGAATGTTGAACAATCCTTTCAAAAATTTCCAAATCTGGATTGTGATTGTGATCCACATCAGCAACAAAATCTAATACTGTTACATGGCCTTCCAAAAATGAATTAAAATTAATTCATAACTTTTTAATGTAAAACTGCTAATGACAAACAAACAAACAAACCAATACTGACAAAACATAACCACCTCAGCAGTGGTAATAAAGTATAATGCATATTTTTCTGTTTATAAGTCCACTGTTCTTATTATCCCTTGGTATAACCACTATACCCTGCGATGGTCTAGCAAGCTGTTCAGGGTGTAGCCAGTGTTGGCTAAGATAGGCACCCACTTAACTTTTTTACAGTTTTACCTCTGACCTACAAATGCTGACTCTGGAGACTCCTTCCATGGGTGCATCTAAAAATCCTTAAATTGCACCCTTGTTCCCCTCACTTGCATCTCTCCCATGAGGAAACGATGTGAGGAACGTGGAAATCAGGAAAAGTGTCTTAAGAGAAATGAGATTTTGGATTCTGATGTGTCACATGGTGTGGCGTCTGCTGCTGATCACGATGGCACAGCTGACCTGCTGCTTAAAAGCTTGTGACTTGAGATAAGGAGCAGGCTCTTTATATGCTGCCGTGCAGCTCTTCTGGGAAGGCTGCTCTCGTGTATCCTCACTCATCACTGCTTGATGCACAAATAAGAGAACTGGGATGGCTGGCAGAGATAGTGGACCAGAAGAAAACAAGTGAGGACAAGTGAGGATCGAGGACAGAGGAATGAGAGGAAAAAGGATTTGCGTGCATCCCATGAATGTAAAAGATAAAGCATCTCACAGGAAATCTTGTTATAGTAATGACTCTTTTTTCTTTTAATAACAGTGGATATTTATTCTGATGATGATGATGATGACGACGATGATGATTATATTATCTGGAGGATGTATCTGATAATGAGTTGTTCCTATAAAAAAATGAATTACATTGAGTCTTAAAAATGACTGGATTGAGGATTGATGTTGTGTTGTTGTGCTGTTGAGATCCAGGATTTTTGCTGTTGTGAGAATTCAGGATTAAGAGAGGATAAACTGCATTAACCCCACAGCGACCTCAGGTTTCCAGTAAGCCATCGAATAATGAACTCAAGTCATGAGCTAAATGTTTATACGTTTTCTACTTAAAGAAAAACTACTTCACACTACTAATCCTACTACAAATATGCTAAAATAAAACAACAGCTGTGAGGCACAATCTAGTGAATTTGCTTATATATATATATATATATATATATATATATATATATATATATATATAATGTCACGCTGGGCAACGACTTAAAAACACTTTTATTTTGAAGTGTTGTGAACGCAGCGCGTTGGGCCGAATGTCCGCGTGAGCCCAATAGAAACGAGGCAGCCAGCCAGGCATGGAAGAATCTCATCGCCTGGTAGAAACACGCTGACGGCTATGCAGCCTACTCTTGACAAAAATTAGCAATGGTTCTTTTACATGCCTCTCTCCATAGACTTTGGGAGACATGGCTTGCCTTTGATAATCCAGTTAGCTGCCTGGGGGTGGGGTGGGGGGGACGGACACAACAGTGACATCCTGTTGATAGTGGGGCTTGAAGCCCCGACCTTGTGATCAGTAACCCTACCATCGGGCCACCACTGCCCCAATAAATAAAGTTGACAATAATTATTTACAAGTTTTCAGTAACAGTGTAGTTTATGAGTTCTTGGGGCAGCTGTGGTCTAATGGTTAGAGAAGCAGGTTTGGGACCTAAAGGTCGCTGGTTTGATCCTTGAACTAGCAGGAAAAATGTGTGGCGCAGGTTAGCTACCCCTTCCCTTCCTCCACCTTCATGGCTGAAGTGCCCTTGAGCAAGGCACCTAAGCACCAACTGCTCTCCAGGCACTGCAGTGTGACAGCCTACTGCTCCGAGTGGGTGTGTGCTCACTGTTTACGTGTGTGCTAACCTTGCGGGATTAATACAGAATATAAAAAAATAAATAAATACTACCTAATAATTACCATATTCCCAGAGCACACCCCACAAGGTAGGCCGAAGGACACATTCGAAAGCCGTCTCCAAGACAGGTTGGGCAAACTCCCATGCCCCCTCCAGGATCCTGTAGAGTGTGTAGAGCTGGTCAAGAGTGCTGTGGCCTGGGCGAAAACCCCATTGTTCCTCCTGAATCCAAGGTTAAACAACCGGTTGGATCCTCCTCTCCAGTACTCCTGAATAGACTTTTCAGGGTAGGCTGAGGAGTGTGATTCCACGATAGTTGGAACCCTCTGGTCCTCTTTTTTAAAAAGGGTAACTATGCCAATACAGAGGTATGGCCCCTGATGACCACACAATGTTGCAGAGACATGTCAACCAAGGTAGTTCTACAACATCCAAAGCCCAGAGGTATTCAGGGCGGATCTCGTCCACCCCCGGAGCC
Organism: Neosilurus mollespiculum; assembly: GCA_030014195.1. Lineage (NCBI taxonomy): Eukaryota > Metazoa > Chordata > Actinopteri > Siluriformes > Plotosidae > Neosilurus > Neosilurus mollespiculum. The sequence goes on along the minus strand of JAQMYF010000013.1, from coordinate 4,212,239 downwards.
CGGCCACTGAGGAGCTTTTTAACTACCTCGGCGACCTTTTGGGAAGCACCCTCCCGAATACACAGGCTCTTCCTCTTCTATAGAGTGGAGTGATTTGCAGCTGAGTGTGATGCTGCTGGGATGAGAATCAGCCCCTCTAAATCCGAGGTCATTGTTCTCAGCCAGAAAAGGGTGGAATGCAGGAATGAGGTTCTGCCCCAAGTAGAGGAGTTCAAGTATCTCGGGGTCCTGTTCACGAGTGAGGGAAGGATGGAGTGGGAGACTGACAGGCGGATCAGTGCAGCCTCTGCTGTAAAGTGGTGCTTGTACCGGTCCATCATGGTGAAGAGGGAGCTAAGCTGGAAGGCAAAGCTTTCAACTTACCAGTTGATCTATGTTCCTACCCTCACCTATGGTCACGACCTTTGTGTAGAGACCGAAAGAACAAGATAGTGTATACAAGTGGCTGAAATGAGCAATATTCAGTAACATGGTAGTTTATGAATTCTTAACTTCTACCTTACTAAAATGTCAAGAGCAGATAGTTTTGTAGATAGTGTTTTTTATTGTTTATGAGACAACATATGCTATGATCCACTTAAAAATCTCAACACATAGTGATAGACCCCTTGTAAAGCAGATAATATATATTTATGCATTTGCTAGATACCCTTATCCAGAAGAATTAACGTTTTCTATTTCATTTTCACAATTGAGAGGCTGAAGATTAAGGGCCTTGCTCAATGGCCCAAGAGTGGCAACTTGGTTGTACTGGGGTTTGAACCCCTAACCTTCTGAGCCATAATCACTGAGCTACCAGTGCCCCTAATGTAATCATTGTGCTTAGATAATTAAGCTAAACAGGTTGACATATTCATATAATTTTAGAAGAAGTAGAAGAAGCATTTATTTTTACAATTTACCCAGAGCACACTCACACAAGCACTGGGAGAACATGCAAACTCCACACACCTTGTTGAGCCCGGGACTCAAACCCAGGACCTTCTTGATGTGAAGCGGATGTGCTAATCCTGTGTGTGCTTGCTGGGAGAATATTGTAAATTTGTTTAGTTATATCTATTCTATTTCCTTCTTTTCATTCCTTTCTTAATGCCCTCTTTTCCTGCTCACTGACTTTAATAATTTAATCATCGTCTTGCCTTGGCTAGCTCTCACTCTTGCTTCCTTTTTTCAGGCTGAGAATCTTGCCATACCCTTTACCTCAGCTGCACGTCAGACATCATTATATACATCATTATGCACAGTATATATTTACAGAACATTAAATACCAAATTAAGCCACACATACTGAGATTTCATATTTGAATGTCTATTGATTTGCACAAGCTGGTTAATTTTCACAGTGCTTAAAAGAAATGTTTGTACATAATTCATCCTGTTATGTGTGGCTTCTGTCTCCCTAATTGAGAACTGCTTTAGGCTGTCTGCTTAAGATCATATCCTGTGTCACACCTTCAGCCACTCAGCCAGCCATGTAGCTATACAATTACACAAACATTGACTCTAAACACTACACTTCCCATAATCCTTTCCAGTGATTCAGATCACCTGACTATTGACACCCTATTGACATGCTCACACTTCACCTGTTCAGCATCAAGCTAACTCTGGGTTTACACTGGGGCAGGATGTCCGTGATCTCCGTGAATAAAAAAAACGTGTGGAGCTCCATGATTTATGAGCATGCTTGGAGCACGGTCGGGGAATAAAAAGGAGATGGGGTACATCCAGGAGATGAAACTTGAAGGAATCATGTTGCCAAGTTCATCAAGATCCCCTATGATGAAGCATCAATCTGTTATGCTCTGTTAAGCTCTACTGTGCTCTTCCGCGCTTCCCACATTCCACGAGTGGCATCAAAGTGTAATACAGCAGAATAATCAAAATCAAAATTCAGTCAAATTGACAGTCAAATATTTTGCCACAATCAGCGCAATCATCCCGAATCCACCAAGTTACATCAAGATCATCGCGATTCCACCAAGTTCCCTCAAGATCTTCACGATTCCACCATGTTCCTTCAACATCATCACGTTTCCACCAAGTTCCCTCAAGATCATCACAATGTGATCCCACGAACCCCCACGCTAATGACGATTCTTTCAAATCGATTACCCCAGGGTAATTAACATGCTCACTTTTATAAAGTCTCTGTTTAGTCATATACATTGTGAACTATTAATGCTATCACTCTTGTCATGGTGTACCAAGCCATTTTTATTGCATTACTATTATGTTTTTTGAGCTATTTCTGTTTTTTGAGCTGTTTCTGTTTTTTGACCTTAAAATTTGATCTTGTTTACTCTGTTTATTCTGTGTGTGTACCCAGTTTGCCTTGACTTTGCCTTTGCCTAACATTTACCTTGATGCTTAGTGTTTGCTTTGTTCTTCTATTTGTTTGTAGTTACTTCTTTTCTGTCTCGTGTTTATTACTCGCTGTTGCTGTTTCTTTGCAACTTGCTGTTTGTTTTTGTATGCATACCCTGCTTATGTTCCTTGTGTTCATATTTTGTGTATTCATTTCCTTTGGACAATATTTAAATTTTTGCTTAAATAAGATTATTTATCTACAATTACAGTGCCTTGCAAAAGTATTCACCCCCCTTTTTCATTTTTTATGTTTTGTTGCCTCACAACCTTTAATTAAGATATATTATTTAAAGGTTTGCATCATTTTCATTTACAGAAACTGCATAGATGTGATTTTGTTTATTGTGATGCAAACAGCAAATAGGAAAAAATAACAGAAAACTTCAGCAAGCATAACTATTCACCCCCTAAAGTCAGTACTTTGTAGAGCCACCTTTTGCAGCAGTTACAGCTGCAAGTCGCTTTGAATAAGGCTCTATGAGCTTGCCACATCTTGCCACTGGGATTTTTCCTCAAGGCAAAACTGCTCCAGCTTCAGACTGAAACAGGTTTTGCTCAAGAATATCCCTGTATTTAACACCATCCATCTTTTCCTTGACTCGGATCAGTTTCCCTGTCCCTGCTGCTTAAAAACATCCCCATAGCATGATGCTGCCACCACCATGTTTCACTGTGGGGATGGTGTTCTTGGGGTGATGGGATGTGTTGGGTTTGTGCAAGACATAGCGTTTTCCTTGGTGGCCCAAAAGTTCAATTTTAGTCTCATCTGACCGAGCACCTTCCTACATACATTTGGGGAGTCGCCCACATGCCTTTTGGCAAACTCAAAACGTGCCTTCTTATTTTTAATACTAAGTAATGCCTTTTTTTTGGCCACTATTCCATAAAGCCCAGCCCTATGGAGTGTACAGCTTATTGTGGTCCCATGTGCAGATACACCAGTCTCTGCTGTGGAACTCTGCAGCTCCTTCAGGGTTACCTTTGGTCTCTGTGCTGCCTCTCTGATTAATGCCCTCCTTGCCTGGTCTGTGAGTTTTGGTGGGCAGCCCTCTCTTGGCAGGTTTGTTGTGGTAGTATTTTCTTTCCATTTGAAGATGATGGATTTGATGGTGCTCAGGGGGATCATCAAAGATTTGGATATTTTTTATAACCTAATGCTGATTGTACTTCTCAACAACTTTGTCCCTGACTTGTTTGGAAAGCTCCTTGGTCTTTATGGTGTGATGCCTCTTGCTTTGTGGTGTTCGAGCCTCTGGGGCCCTTTCAGAAAAGGCGTGTTTATACTAACAGATAATGTGACACTTAGATTGCACACAGGAGGACTTCGTTTTACTAATTATGTGACTTCTGATGGTAATTGGTTGCACCAGAACCTTTGAGGGGCTTCATAGCAAAGGGAGTTAATACATATGCACATGCCAATTTTCCGACTTTTATTTTTGTAAATTCTTTTTTTATATATTTTTCTCATTTCACTTCACCAACTTTGGCTATTAAGATCCATCACATAAAATTCAGATAAAAAAAACATTTAAATTAGAGTTTGTGATGTAACAAAATAGGAAAAAAGCCAAGGGGGTGAGTGCTTTTGCAAGGCACTGTACATCCACAACCTCTCCATCCTTGTTCTGTTTATGACAACCTGTAACTGACATGATGTTTCAGTGTTACTATCATAATGTAAGTATAGCCCCTTGTTGAAAGAATTATAATTTTTAGATGTTTGTGGCACAACATACTCAGGCAGGTGAAGAAAGTTGCAGTAGCAGATAAAAGCAGTTTAATTATTAGCTTGTAGTGAGGGATATTCCACAGACATAAACAGGGATGAGCAGAGATCACAGGTCACGGTTGGACTGCAGCTTTTCATCTGACGTGGTCTGGGCTGACCTCATGTCCTCACCCCATAGCATTTTAAATGTCTTGAGCTCATCCTCCAGTGTCCTGCCTCATGTTGTCACTGGGCATCCTCTTCTCTTCTTCTTTTGTGAGTTGAAGTTGAGTGCATGTCAGGGGATGTTCTCTGGGTGTCTCTGAAGTGTGTGACAACCCACTTCCACTTGCGGGTTCTGATGGTGCCTGTTACTGATTTCTGTGTAGTTCATCACAACTCAATAGATTAGGCACAGGTGAAAAAAGCAGGAATAAACTCATACATCAGTCAGAATCAGGCAGAATCAAAGTCAACAAACAATGAAAATGCATAAGAATCGGATGCGTTAGTAATCAGATGACATGGGTGCTAGAAGATGCTAGAAGGGATAGGTGAAAGGAGTGCTGGATACGTATGTACATTTTATCTTCCTTTACCTATTCCACATCTTTAGTGTTTAATAATTGGTAATTTTCATAGAAAAATAAAATTATAAGTATTTATTGCTACAATACAAGCAATAAAGTCAATAATGGGGTGCATCAAAATAAGAATTACTGTATGAACTCAAGTAATCATCCAGATGATCCTTCACATTAAAAGAGCAGTGGGGTTCTCCTCACACACTGGAGAATAAGAATGATATGTATATGATGGATAGTGAAAATACCAAGCCATAGGGTGCTAAAAAAATTAAAACCAGATCAATCATATGTGACTCGCTCCAGCATAATGCAGCTTAGGTAGTGTTTTGAGTAAGAGCAAAATTAGGTTGAAAATGGCGTACCTGGACGAAAATGAGAGTTCGCCAAAAAATACATCCATAAACACAATCTATCCATGCTAAAATGCTTGTTTAAGAAAGGGTTTCATGTCCATGTTGTTGTAAAACAGTAGAAATATCCACCTATTTTGCCGATTTTCAGTCTGTTTTTGTGATTGCTCAGGGTATTTCTCTATTACTCATATTCGGTATCAGAATACTGTCTCTACTTACAACATCCCAGAAGGATTCCCACAATCATACAGTGGTAAACCAATGAGAATCCTCAAAACAGACATGACTCAGCATAAATAGAACTCATTTGTTGCTAGGAAGATGCCAGAAAGACCGCACTGATTGGCGGAGAGCCGGATTCATTTAGTGTATGGTTGTTGGGAAGTTTGAAATGCGGACTGGTTCTGTAACTGAAATTAGCATTACCTGATTAGTGGCATACAAACTGATGTAACTCAGTCCATTTTCATGCTATAATCACGTATATTACCTCATTTTGAAGCATATTAAATTCTCTTTCCAAATTTATCAATATCCCAGTATGTCAGATTTCCTGCCTAAGCCATATTATGCTGGAGCGGGTCACATATAGTTAGGCCCTCTGTCTCTGCATAGGTTTCTGCGCCTATTTCCTCCCACAGTCCTCCCCAGTCAAGATTAGATCACCTGACTACTTTCATTTGTTCAAAGGCATGAGTGTGTGATAAATACTGTAGACAGTAGATGGCTGGATGAATAGGCAAGATGCTTTGTACACATCAAAGGAAAAACTTCTACTACAGCACAAAAAATATCACGATTTGTCACCATATTTGTACCACCTAGCATTCGTGCTATCAGTTTGTCTGTGCCATCTACTTCTGCATTTTTAACACAATGTACTCAAGAAGCCAAAAATGTGCCTGAGGAGTAAAAGAATCAGCAAATGAGGAAGAGCTGAGGTAAAATAAATCTTAAGATGCATTATTTATTTACTCACACATTTCAGGAATCTTGTTCAAGTTTGTGGAGGATCCAGAACTTATGCCAGGAACTATGGACGTAAAGAAGGAATACACCTTAATTGGGAAGCCAGTCGAGCTGTCCAGGGTGTACCCCGCCCTCGCCCAGAGTCGGCTGAGATGGGCGCCAGCCTCCCCGCGACCCTAATTAGGAATAAGCGGTTCAGAAAATGAATGAATGAATGGGAAGCCAGTCCATTGCAGGGCATGATACACATACTTTTACAAACTTATTTACCTTGTATCAACATAGCTATCCACGTCAGCAATTAGCTAATCCACCGACTGAAAGTTCTTGAAATTTTACAGATGATAACTCACGCTTAGGATCAACCAGAGTCACTGGAGCTGTGAAGGGGCTCTCTGCACCATTGTGCCTCCTGTTACAGAAAAGTTAAATATCTTGTCAAGTGCATAAAGTTAGGTCTATAAGGGTTTGAACGTCTAGTTCAAGCTAGGATCGAGAAGCGAGGAAATGACAAAGGGATCATTTCACAAAAGGGTCTTTGGAATCACTCTTTGAATCAGAAGCTCTTCCTTTTCTTCACCACACTCTTCACTTCCCATCATTCTGGTACAAGTTAATCTTGATTTAATCTGTCCAAAGAATAATCATCTGCCTCTTGATTGTAGACTTTGATAAACCTACTTTCTCAAGAGTGTCCTTAACTTGACTGGATGTTGCAAATGTTTTTTTTTTTTAAAGAAAAGAATTCTGATCATCCCATTTTCCAGAAGGTTCTGGGTTCGAGCCTCTTGCCCAACAAATGCATTTCTGTATGGAGTTTGCATATTCTACTGTGTGGGTTTCCTGCAGGTGTTCTGGTTTCCTTCCACATTCCAAAGAGATGCACATTTGGTTAATTGGGTATTCTTCATTGCACACAGGTATGAAAGTAAGTGTGAATGGTTGTGTGTGTGAGTATTTTGCCCCTGCAGAGCTGTTCAGGGTGTATCCTGCCTTAACCCAAAGTCAGCTGGAATGGGCTCCAACTTCCTTGCGACCTGAATAAAGGATGGAAAATGAAATGAAAGGGGTGGGGGGGTGGAGGTTAAGCAGAAACTGCTTAAACTACGTCTGTCTGCTAACTGCTCATACATTCTCTGAGCCCTGTGCCAGGGATATTGTCTGGTCCAGCCATGTACCGAGGGTTGACTATGAGTAGAGTTTTCCTTACATCAGCTGTGGACAGACACATTGCCTGGTCATTGGGAGGAGGGATGGTTTTCCTTGTTGCCATGGCATTTGGAAGAGAGGTATCATATCACAGGTAGATGATTATTGTCCTGTAGTTGGTGATGGTCTGGATGCCCTGCCACACACGATGTGTCACCGATGTCTTTAAAGTGTCTCTGTATTCTCTTTTTCGCAAGTGCATGATTTGCAGCTTTGATGGCATGAGACAGTTTGGCCCTTGCTACTTTTAGGGCCACCTTGTCACCTGCTCTGAAGGCAGCATCTCAAAATAGCACATGCAAAAGGTTATTCCATGGCTTCTGGTGGGGATGTTTGGTGATGGTCTTGGAGACGGTAACCTCATCAATGTACTTGTCCATATAAATGGAACTAATGTTGTGGAATCCTTCAAGTTGGTACAGTCACCACAGGTTGCAGCCTCCCTAAACATATCCCAGTGAGTGTGCTCAAAACAGTCCTGTAGAATAGATACCAAGTTTTAACATGATTAAGAACCTGTTTGGAGCATCTGATGAGCGGTTCGTATACTGGGATTAGCATAACGGAAATGTGGTCTGAGTAGCTGAGGTGGAGCTTCGCCTGGTATGATTTTCGTCGGGAATGTTGGTGTAAACAACATCTAGAGCGTTCTGCCCTCTCATTTCAAAGTCCACATACTGATGAAATTTAGGAGGCATTGACCTGAGATTCACATGGTTGAAATCACCGGTGACAGTCAACACTCTATCTGGATGTATGTTCTGGAGTTCGCTGATAGCCCCATACGGTGCATAGAACGCTTTTAGGGCATTAGCACCTGGGGGAATATACACTCCAATAATGAGGATGGTAGTGAATTCATGTGGTTAATGAAATAGCCTGTATATAACATTATCATTAACTCCACTAGCGTGAGCAATAGCACAGAGTTCTTACAACAGTTCATGCTGATATAAATACAAAAGCCACCTCTGCAAGTCTTACTGCACAGAGCAGCATTTCTGTCAGCATAAAACAAAGCTAACCCATCAAGCTGAATGGTGGTGTCCAGAACTCTGTTGCTAAGCCATGTCTCGCAAAGACAAAAACAAAGACCCAGCAGTCTCTGAGCTCATGCTGGATAGGCCGGAGTTGGATATAGTCCAGTTTATTTTTCAGGGAGCAAACATTTGACAATAGAATGGATGGGAGAGCCTTGCCCTAGGCTTTGCCACATTTTTGCTTCCTCCTTTTGTCGAAGGCCCAGTTTGCTGACTTCAAGTGATGCGGAGTGCTGGAGGCCTGCATGTAGCGAGCTGATTTTATGTGGCTTCTTCAGAATATCACATTTAGGTTATTCTTTGGATAATTTCTGTACTAAAGAAGTGTCTGGTAATGGTAAACACAAATACCAGTTGCTCTAATGTTCATGTGTTGCACAGAGCCTGGAAAGAAGGCAAAATAGTTAAAACTAGCACCATTTTGGATCTAGAGTGGCCATTATTATTGCTCATTGTTTTAGAAAGTTATGTTCATCAAGCACATTTTTTATCTTGTTCCGGTGTGAGTTATGATTGTTCTGGGCAGACAGAGAAACAGTTATCACTGGTAAGAGTACAGTAGTACAGTAACGAAGACTGGTGTGTGAATGCCACATTAGCCACCAAACACTGCTCACTACTGATATATCTGATAGTGAAATGCCAGCTATTCCATCTGCTCAGGGAATTCATTAGTGTGATTGTAGGTGCTGTTCATATACAGTAGCTCCCAGTGCTAAGGGTAAAGACATCCTGGTAGTGGTTGCAGGTGAATTTAACAATACCTGCCTAAAGTTACCAAGTTCAAGCAATATGTGGACTTTAAAACAAAAGAACAGAATATGCTGGACTTGGCTTACACAAACACCAAATTCAAGAGGCATATAAAGCAATCCCCTGCCCCCATCTAGGCCATTCTGACCACCTATTGGTTATGCAACAAGACAGCAGCCTCCCAGGGAGACCACATAAACACAGAGGTGTATGCTGAGGCAGTAATCAGCTGCATTTCCAAGTATATAGAGGATGTCACTGTCAGCAAGACCTTCATGACACATAGAAACCAAAAACCTTGGATGACTAGTGAGATACATGTGCTACTGAGAACCTGAGATTTAGCCTACAAGGCAGGAGACAAGACTGCTGTCTGCACAGGTAGGCCTTCAAATTTTAAAGGGGATCAAAGGAGCAAAAGAACCTGTACAGAAAATCAGGGAACACCAGAAAGATGTGGCAGGAAATTCAAGCACTAACAATAAGTGGGTAAACGGGTAATGAGATCAGGCAGGAGAGTGATGACAGGGATGCATCGCTTCCGGACAGGCTTGGCAACTCCTTTGCATGCTTTGAAGCATCAAATCGAACTGACATGCAGAGGAACCTGATTAACTCACAGAAAGCAGCAGGTCCTGACCACATCCCAGAATGTGGGCTCAAAGACTGTGCAGCTGAACTGGCAGATATTCTGACTGACATCTTCAACATCCTTCTCAGGCAAGCTGTTGATCCCAGATTCTTCAAAACCCCCACAATAATACTGGATGCAAAGAAACTTGTGGTGTCCTATCTGATCGACAACCGTCCTGTCGCAATAACCTCAACAGGGATGATGTGTTTTGAGAGGCTTGTCAAACTGAACATCACAGCAAGCCTCCCAGCATCACTAGACCTGTATCAGTTGTTTATCGCCCCAACTACTCCACAGAGGATACAATATCCACCGCCCTGTGCACAGTTCTCACCCATTTGGACAGTAAGGACACCTATGCCAGAATCTTGTTCACTGACTTCAACTTAGCATTTAACACCATCTTGCCCCCAGAGAATGGGGAAACCTCTCCGACTTTGCCTTACCATCACCACCCCCTCTGGATTCGGGACTTCCAGACTGAGAACCACAGATGGTCTTTGTTGGAAAGAACATATCCAACCACATCATGCTAAGCACCGGATCCCCTTAAGGTTGTATACTCAGTCCACGATTGTTTACACTTTTGACAAATGACTGTGTATCATGACACAAGGAGAACCTGATTGCAAAGTATGAGGATGATACCACTATTGTGTGACTCATACATACAGGGGCAAAGTCCAACATCAAGAGGACTGGTGTAGAGAATCCAATCTGGTACTCAGTGTCAACAAGATGAAGGGGATGATCATTGACTTCTGAAGGTCACAACCCTCAGCAGTGATGGCCAGTCCAGATCTCTGATGAGCTCCCTTGTGGAAAGAACACCACTAGGATTGTGAAACAGACCCAGGAGGGACTGTACTTTCTGAGGAAACTGAAATAAGCTTCCCTTCCCAGGAGCAACCTCATGACCTGTCACAAGGGCGTGGTTGAGAGTGTGCTGACATAATGTGTCTCCACATGGTACTCCAGCTGCAATATGGCAGACAAGGAGGGGAGTCCCAACCTAGGTCATTGGTGTGTCCCTACCCTCTGTCCAGTATTTTTTTCAAAGCCACTCCATGAACTGAGCAGGGAACATTGCCAAGGACCCGACACCCCTTTCCATGAACCCTTTGAACTGCTGCCATCAGAAAAAAGGTAGCAGAGTATTAAAAACCAGAACCTTCAGACAGTTCAACAATTCTCTCCTGCAAACTATTAGACTGCTGAACTGCTGACACTTTTATCTGACATGTTATAGCACTTTAATATTTGCACTTTGTCAGGGAGTGTGTTTTTAATTGAGGGTATGTGTTGTGTGAGTTTAAGTGAGGGATGTTTGGTGTCTTAATTGGCATGGATGTGATTACTATTTATTTTGAGGGATCCTTGAGAAAACGGAACCTGTTTTGTCTGCACTATAGTGGTGTGTGTACAGCAAAATAACAAAAGGTTTGATTTCATTTAATTTGATTTGAGGTGTTCACATACATTTTGCCATATTGCAACGTAAGATTTATGTACATGTTTTGTTTACATTTGAGAATTGCTAATCTGACATCTCTATTAAAGAGATTGGCCCTCACTCATCAATATCTTCATTTACAGTATTTGGCAGATGCTCTTATCTGGAGCGACTTACAATTATCATTTTTTATACAAATTCGAAGTCAAATTCAAATTTTATTTGTCACATACAAATTATACACAGTACAATATGTAGTGAAATGCTTAGTACGACTGTC